>JBBMKB010012230.1:0-31540 GCA_037833945.1 Alaria marginata | reverse complement strand
ACAACAACAACAACAACAACAACAACAACAACAACAACAACAACAACAACAACAACAACAACCACAACAACCACAACCACAACCGCAACCGCAACATCAACAACCATCAACGCTCCGCATTGTTCAGTGGCTTGTTTTCATTGGCCAACTGATTATTCCGCCTTTGGGGACGAAACCGTTTGATTCAAAGGATACGTCATGAGATAAAGATACAAAGCCAACGGACAGAAAGATATACGAACCTACCTCCTCCGTTCTACGATATACTTTTCTCGGATCATCGGTCGTCAATCGCCACGGCCGCCGGCCGCATGCCGTGAGACGACGAGCATATCCGATCACCGTACGCTTAACAACCTTGAGTTGGTTGACAACCTTGAGTTGGTTGACGTTGCGTCGGCGGCTGCTGCTGTTCTGACATAGCTCATTGTACTGTAGTACGCGGTTGCTCATCGATCCTGCCTTTCCTCGATGGGTCCCGCATCCTCCTGATTCACTCCCAGCAGCTGCCAGCACGATGCGGACGGAGGGACGGCGACGGAGCTGGAAAGCCCCGTTTCTATCCGACCTTGGCCGAGCAGAGATTGGCCAAGAAATCCTTGCGGGGGTCATGGGGTGGCAGACAGTGGTAACCTCGCTTGAATTCTGTGAGTACACGAAGGATACAGAAGCAATGAACATTTCAAGTTTCCTCCGCTTCCGTTTTAGATATTTCGTTCCAGTAGCTACCACGGCTAACGGGATTACGCTGATGGGCATTGTTCAGGACCCGACACCCCTTCTCTGTACTTCACGTAAGCTATGTATCTTTAAATGATGTGTACTTGTCAGGATCGGGCGGGGACGTAGCCACCGTGGTAATCGGGGATTGTGTAATACTTAGTATGTTGTACTGCAGATCAAACGATATCGTCTTCCAAACAGCAGCCAAATTTTTCACCCCTTTACACCCCCTGATATTTCAAAAGTATTCATCCAGAAAACGGTGCACTGAGATGTTTTTGCGCCATTTACCGGTACAGAGGAAATCCGTCACTAGAAGCACCATATAGCGGCTGCGTTTATTGACTAAAGCAACCCTATCCACGTTCAACAAGGAGAAGTGGTGTACAGTAGTACACGTATGATACCCGGGTTAATTTTTCTGACTTAGAAAATTGCCGATTTGTATCGTACTCGTATATCCAATTTTTGCATTGATTTTTGGACAGGTTTTTGTATCCCAACGAAGAGCTTGTGGTGTTTTAGTTGCGGGCGATCGTGGTATAACCTTCAGTCAGTTGACTACTATGTCGACAGCTGTCGTTTACTGTTATCATAGTAACCACCAGCGCCCGGTCTAACACATTTTGTTTTTCGCAGAAGTTTCCACTACTTCCACGCAAGCATCAACTACTTCCACGGAAGCTTCCATTACTTTCGTGGAAGCTTCCACTACTTCCATGGAAGCTTCCACTACTTAAATAAAAACTGCTTACATGGAAGCTTCCACTGCCCCCACTGCTTCCTTGGAAGTTTCCGCGGATGTCCGAAGGCTTTCATGGAAGCTCCCACTACTTCCGTGGAAACTTCCACTACTGCCGTCGAAACTGCTTCTATGGAAGCTTCCACAAGATATTGTCGTAGAAGATTCCATCTACTTCCATGGTCATGGGAGTGTTCACTTGAATAGAAGTGCATGGAAGCTTCCATGACAGAAGTGGGGGCTTCAATGGAAGCAGTTTCCATGGAAGTAGCGGAGGCTTCCATGGGAGTAGTGGAAGCTTCCACGGCAATATATGGAAGCAGTTTCCATGGAAGTAGCGGAAATTTCCATGAGACTAATGAAAGCTTCCGCGGGAGTAAGTAAGCTTCCATGGAAGTAATGGAAGCAACGGAAGCTTATATAAAATAGCTTTCATGTACGTAGATGGAAGCTTCCGAGCACAGCGACCTAGAGTATATTCAAGCACAGCGACCTAGAGTCTTACCAAGCACATCAACCTAGAGTATTTCCGAACGCAGCGACCTACCGGTAGAGTCTAGCGACCTAGAGCGAGCGTACCCAAGCACAGCAACCTAGGGTATTGCCAAGCACGTTGACCTATAACAGCTCCAATCACAGCGGCCTGGAGTCTCGCACGTCGTTGTTGAACTACATTACTGTAGTAAGCTGGCGATAAACCCCAACCTCGTGAGATTCACCTCGCAAAGTTGTCCGGGCTGCGTCGGTGACCACCTACAAGCGGGGAGGTATCCTGCTACAGTAATACCGGGTGGTATTGCGGATTCAGATCGCGGCGCTCGGTGATCGATGTGGGGTACGTGGTACGACGAAACCGTCGCGATACGTAGATACCTGGTATCTGTGATGGCGACGGAAAAACGATAGACAACAGTGCCCAATCGTGTTAGTGATATCGTCTCCACAAACTCTCCTTACCCCTGCCGCAGACGCTTCACTGTTCGTGAGCGGGGACGACTCAGACAAACCTGCAACAGCCGAAATCTTCATGCTCATCGCGGGTATGTCTACCATTGCGTTCGGCTTGGCCACCAATCTGCCGTTCATTGTGGCTCCGTCGGTGCTGTACGCAGGGCGACAAACCGGGTGCGAAACGGAGATCTCTGTTCGAAAGGCAGGATTCCCCGCTGCGGTTCGTTGAGTTTGGGAATTACGAAGCGATGACCTGCAGTTACTCTCTCGTCGCCGGTGTGAGTGTGTTAGCATGTTCGCACCGATATTTTCCGGTAAGAAGGGGTACGTGGTGCATATGAGCGAAGTATGGGTAGGAACATATGTTAACGTCGCATTCCGGGCTGAACCAACGCAACCAAAGCTTACCGAGTACCCTCTTCCGATGCTCCTCCTCATGACGTACCAGAATCACGATGGGTGGGCAACTGGCTGCCCAAGCCCTTGCCAACGCAGCGGCAGTTCTGGTGTTCTGGTTCGCAGCGAAGCTCAAGCTTGTGTCGTACATACCAACGGCACTCCGAATCGGCGCTGGGTACGGTGTAGCAATGCTGGTTGGCGTCTTGGGGATGCGCAACCTTGGTCTCCTGGTGGAAAATTCGTTCGTCTTGTCGAAGTTCACATGGGAAAGTGTGAGTAAAGTTCAAGACCGTTTTCTTACAACAATTAGCAGCGAAAGACGCCGGTTATCGAGCATGCATATTTTGTGTGTCATGCTTCTGTTATCACCACACCAGAGCGACGAATGTATCCCCAACGCTGATTGTCTTACCCGACCCGACCCGCGAACATTTCGAGACGCCTTGACCCGACCCGACCCGACCCGACCCGACCCACGGTATTTTGAAACCTCTTGACCCGACCCGACCCGCGAGATTTGAAAACTTCTTGACCCGACCCGACCCGACCCGTGATATTTTAAAACATATTAACCCGACCCGACCCGCAACATCTTCAAACCGCCCTGACCCGACCCGCGGGTGGGGTCATGACCCGTAAAAAACCCTGGTTTTAGCGATGTCATGGCGCCGGACCTCCAACTGATGCGCCGTTTTATTCCGCACGGCCTCTCCTACTCCCGAAGGTTGTTGGTCTTGCGGTTATTACTGCCGCTTCAACGACGACGTCACCCCGGCTCGCAGTGCAAAAGTGGGTCTACGTCTTGGGAGTCCCTACGGCTGTGACTGTGGTGGTGTACGCAATTATAGATATGCCGAAGTTCCAAGGATATGCATTGGCAGAGAAGGCTCCCCTATCAAACTGGCGTGGAGGAAGCTTCGGGCTGGTCGACTTCTCCGTCATCTTTGATGACCCAGGATTGTACACGTTCTACGTAGTCCAGACAGTTATCAGCATCGTTATCAACATTTCGAGTGTACTGCTTGTCCTAATCGACACGGTGTGCCTACAGGTGAGGGTGCGCTAATAAGAACCATGGAGAGTTCTGTACATTGTGACATATAGGATGGTCCAAAGAAGCAGCACACCCATGCGATCCTGTGTGTAGCAGACCTTCGAGTGCTCTCTCCAATCTCGTCGCGGTCACGCTCACCGAGTACATGTGAATGCCTTTGTAGCCCACCCTTCCTCCTTCAGTCAGTCGATGCCCCTCTGCCTTGGTGGTCAAAGCTACAGCCAGAGGAGGCAGTAGGTCGGGCCGCAGAGTAAGTGTTCTACAGGGGGACGGGTTGCGTGTTCCTCGCCTAGAAGATATTATTCCCCCAGATTTAGCTTGCTATTCCTACCCTCATCCGAAATGGCACATCTCAACTGGAAACCCTGCCTGGGTCCATTGTACTAGAGACTGACACAGTAGAAGCATCTTCCTCAGTGGGGTGATAGAGGTATGGTCAGTTATGCGATAATCCAGACGGTGGACTCCATATGTTAATAACCTATGCCAGACAAGTCTGAGAGGAAATCCAACCACCGTTTGTTGTTTCTCTGATGTGTACGTTTTCGTTGTCATGGTGCTGATTGTCTGCTGTGGGTGCGCGTTTCTGGTTTTACCCGTTCTGCCTTGCCTTTTCCTGGGACTAGAATGTTTTGGTTGTATTTTAAAAGCTTTCAGCCGGGGGCAAGTAAACAGCACACCTATGACACCTTGTGTGGCACACCTTCGAGTGTTGTCTCCAATATCATTTCACCCACGATTACCAAAGTACGTGCAAATACCTAGCTAGGCCATCCTATCTCCTCGACTCAGCCGGCGCCCCTCTGCGTTATAATAGTGGTTAAAACTAAAGCCAGATGCAGCACTGGGTCGGGCCATAGAGCAAAGCGCAAGAATAGGAGAACGCAAAGCGTGTTCCTCGTCAAGAAGACAATAGTTCCTTGGGTAAAAGTTGTTGTTCCTCCCCCCCCCCGAAATGGCACGCCGCATCCGAAACCATGCCTGAGTCCATTGTACTGGAGAATGGCACCGTCGCAATACCCATGCATGTGGAAACTATGAAGTGGACGTGTCACACCAATTGTAAGGCCTCGTCGATTGGTCGTCGTCCTAACACCACATAATGAGATTTCCCTTAGCTGCTATAGATCATACCTGTTGGATATTGGAGTGAGGACTTTGGGGTCCACACGAACCCTGTTGATGTTAAGTCACTACGCATTAGTACACTGGGCATCTTATTTCTAGATGCCGAGATGTACAGTATGCGGCGAGACACGATTTTTTTCCTTTTCACCTGTGCATTATATAGTCGGCTTGAAACTATCAGGGAGCGTTACAGGGAAAGTCGCAGGAAACATTGCTATAGGACGGACTGTCGGCCAGCACGACAACCCGTTTAGAGTATAGAGTACATCTACCCGTAGCATGGGTATAGTCCCATGATGATCAGGTGACGGTCAGCCCTGTCTCTGTCAGTCCCTTTTGTCTCATTTTATATTTTATTGTCCTCACAGTGTTCTTTACAGTTCATCTGGTGCCACCTCTTCATCTCTTATCATAGAGACAAAGCCTTATCACAGAGACAAGGCCTCGACGCGCATCATACTTTCAGATTATGTGCCTCGTGTCGTCCAGTATTGACTCCGCCCGGTTTCCTCCTACACTCCCCCTGATTTTCAGCGCTTTCGTGGTGTCGTGAAATCTGCTGAAGACACGGACTATTCCGACGCTATCGGAGGTACCGCGAAGGTGAGGAGGAGAGTATCAACCAATGGGTGATGCTCGGTTGCTCATGCATTACCCATAGTAGTCATTCACTCCACATGTATTGTCTGAAGTACAGTGTTCGTTAAAGATAGCCAAGCGCCATGAACGGGGAAGGCAGAGGGAGGGTCGGAACCCCCCCCTCCATACGCCTCTCTGGAACTCCGCCAATTTGGCTTGCGAGTATGAATGAAGAAACGCTTCATGTCAAACATCGGTCTTAGCGTATCCTGTAGTATAATAACGGTGATGTTAATCACGCTTCAGTTTTACTTAGAAAACATCGTGAGGGTAATATCGAATGGGTATGCGTGAGGTAGGTGGGTGGACCGGTGTCTACAGATGCTCCACCTACGTCCTAGCTACAGGTGGTTCGGCTCGCTATGAGAAGACACGAGGGGCTCTTTGTGAAGTGCTACATGTTCTAAACTACTTTGCAGAAGTCTAGTCGTCCTTCGTGTCGACAGGTATCGTTGCGACCTTGCACTTATGACGTTCAGTTGGTCAAAAATGTCAAACAGATGCGTGGCCGGGTTCTGCACTGCGTACTGGTTTGTCACCTGCTATTATAGTCTAGCGATTCACTTTGAAAATGTGAAATATAGCGCTTGCCGTTACTTGCACACGCCATAAACGGTTACGAACAGGAACAGAGTCTGCCAAGTGTAGCGAGCGCTATGGTTTATGCCACAGCATGACCATAGCCAACATGGATGGTTAAAAAGCAAACATACGTTAGATTTGGCCCTGCGCCTGCTTTCCTCTATTCCTGTTCAGGCTGGTATCCACATCCTAAGCACCGGTAAGCGATCAACGCATTCGACAGGCCGTGAGTGAGCGAGATGCCGCGCCCCCCACCCCCACCCCTACACCCACCCCCACCCCCACCCCCACCCCCACCCCCACCCCCACCCGCTAATCGGTTTTTGTGCCGCATACACTCATGTGCAGTTTCGGCGTATGGCCTGCGCAATACCTCTGATGTCCTTCGTTGGGAACCTCTTCGGCGTGACCACCCAAGCAGCGTTCGTGCAGTCCATGATCGTCGTGTTTGCTGGCGGAAAAACTGGTCTGAGTGCGGTTGTCACAGGTGTGCTTAGATGCTTCACCGTTGCGCAACAAAACATGGGGCCAACCTGGTTACTGCAACAGACGTAGACCAGAGGGTGGGTGATTTACCGTAGCCTACATCCTGCACTGTACAGGCCGACACGGTTTTATACAAAAAGCTGCTGACCTTTACCGTCTCGCGTGTTTTACTGTGATCGGAGTTCGAGGGGCTCTAAAACTGCTGCGAACTTTCGTTTTTTCAGGAACCCTCTTCATCTTGAGCATGGTGATAGGGCCCTTGCTTCCGGTACTCGTGCCGGCCCACATCTCTGGAGCTCTGACAATAGTCATAACCTTGAGGTACGTCATGACAACGATACAAGCGTCGCGTCCTGTACAGTTTAGTTGCTGATACTGCGATTAAACTCAACCATAGGGGCATACTTATTTGGGTCCGAACCAACTGGCACAAAGACGACTCGAAGACAGGTAAGTGGTAGCGTACACCTGCCCGTGAGGAATATTTCCCCTGCCGGTCAAACTGTCTGCCGTTGTTCATTTAACAAATCCACTACCCAACTACGTGTGCTTTGATGCGTGCGAGTGGCAACTAGCTGTCACAGTCGGAAGGCGGGGCAGCCCTCGCGCGTGTTTGCACGGTGAAGTACGGGTAGCGCCACACCAGCTTTTGGAAATCTTGCAGGATGAGTATTGTTTACATGGTTGGCACATCCCGTGCTTTCAATGGATCTTTAACCTCGTCCCAATACTCTTGGCTTGGGCCGTCGGTGTTTCGGCCCAACACATTCTTTGAGACAGACGTGGCCCATCATGGATCTTCTACAGTGACGCATGGGTGACTGGGACGGTGGCTTTTGCCAATCACTCTACCGCCATAATCGATAATTTGGTTGCAAGGACAGCGCACACGACACACGCTAAATGCTAAACATCTCAAAGGATTATAAATGCCCGTCCCCAGCCGCTACAGTCTGCCATATGTGAAGAATATACGTACTATGGGATTGTTGACAACACGGCTTTGTGTGCATTTTGCCGTCGCCATAGCTTTTCTCTGCGCCTCAATGCCCTGACTGACGCAGCTGTGGTCCCACTTGATGAAGCCCCGACCTTCTGCTTGTGCATAGCTAGTGCAATAGACGCTGTGGCTGCAACAGCATTGCATACGTTTATCGTAGTTAAGTACAACCACGGCAGGCAGTGTTTGCGAAGCCCTTCACCATTGGTGGCGCTATAATCTGCGGCATCCACTCCCACCATTCCGTACGGTGATCCGTCAATGTTTGTACGCGGCAGGTTTTTCACCGCGATAAGAGTGATCGACGTTTCCAATGCGGAAAACCTCCTCATGTTCGGTGAGAAGTGTAATGGAGCGCACACGAGCAAACGATGATTCCTGAACGTGTATAGCGCGATAGAGCGATAAGCAGACCTCACCCCGGGGTCCAAACTTACACTTATTTGTATAAAGTTTAGAGTGCAATGTTGCGTCGTGATTCCAGCCACAGGTGGTCTGATGCCTGCGCACTCCAACGACCCAACCTCCTCAAATATTGGTCACGACCACCATTCGTATTGCTCGCATTTGAGGAGGTGTACATCCTGCCCCATATATCGTGTTTGCTAATGCATATGGGAGAAATTACGACCGCCCGGTTTGGAATATTTCGCATCGGGCAACTACCCTGGGTACATTCAGTTGTTGAGGAATCAAGCTACTGAACGATAATTGTGGTAGCCACAACGTCGTTTAATCGCAGGTACTTCGTGATAGCAATCGCATAGCTACAACGCCAAATAACCCGTGCTTGATCACGTCTCGCGCTTACAGTCAACTCACGTTTGCGTGATGGGCTCGACTGCACATGTGTATTTTACCATTTGCAGGTGTATCAATCCTTTTGATCCCCTTTTCCTTCAACTTCGTGGATGCCCTGTGCGTGGCAACCGTGCTCGGCTACATTTGCCAAGTCAGTAACAAGATAATATTGCGAGGCATGTTCTCCACAAGTAGCAAAGTGGCGCTATCTCTTTCAGTGGAGAGCTTGACGCCAGAAGCGAAACCGCCCAACGAGACTCAGCGAGTTACGTCAGCTTCCGTAGGCGTAACGAAGGCAATGAGTCCTATCGACAATGGGAGAAACAGCGCTCCCATCAGCCTGTCACCCATCGAAGGGGACCACTTCTTGCCAGGATATCCATTGCCGCTTCGGACGCTGGGGGAGCAGGGCGTGCCCCACCCAATGACAAGGCACCAATCTTTGCCCTCTATACCCGTGTCCTGGACGGCTACATCGCAGTTCAAGAACGAAGAGGACGACATAGAGGTGGGGATCCAGAGGCAGCCCTTCTCCCGTCGTCCTGATCGCTTAGCTCGGTCAAACACACGCCAGGCTCGCGGCCAAGTTAAAGATACGGCGCCAAGCGAATTAAGCACAGATGTGTCGCATGGTGACCCGTCGTCGTTGTGTTCTACGCTGAATTCGACCTCCACGACGTCGTCCTCAAGACGCATGCTCCGAGGACTCCGGCGGGTCAAGGTGGGCTCGCGGTCGAAAGGCGTTCGAATTGATAAGGTACAACCAGTCGGAAAGGATGGTAAGGCACTAGACGAGACCGACTCGAACGGTCCGACGGTGCACTGGAAGCTGGCGCTCATTGCCACGGTGGAGCTGGTTCTCAAAGTAGTCAGCGACCAGAGGCAGCAGTAGCTCAAACCGTTGGCGGCATAATTAGATTATAGGAAAGAGCATGTCACTTCCGATTCGTATGGAACTGCCTTATCATGGTGATGTTGATCGTGGTGAGGATAGGGATACCAAGCCAAATATGCGACTTTTGTTTCGTTTCAAAGCTGTAAAGACAGCAATGGGGATTATTAATAGTAAATACTAGCGTATAGAATACTAAGCGGTGGAAGGTGGACACGACGGTAGAACTGTCGATGTGCGTTTGGCCCTCACGGCAGGTAAACGTCCGATACGTCAGATGCCACGACCATACTCCTCCGCACGGACTGCTGCTTTGGTCACTGCTCGGCGCTTTCCTTCGCTATGCGCCGTGTAATAAATGTGCTTCGAACTTAGGAGGAAAACCTAGGAGTAGACGTTTCCATGACGTATTGTTAGGCTAATGTTGTGGTGGTAGAGAGAAAACAAATCGTGCCCGCAGTTGGACCATTCTGGTCACCACGCCAAGAGGTCGGCCTGGCGGAAAATTCTCGTCAACTTACGTTCGTTCCAGAATGCGCACGATGTACCACACGTCGATGCTACGAGTGTCTGCGAAACGAGAGAGCCTGCTGGGGCGGTGGTGGTCCATTGAACAGTTCGAACAATCGAAAAAGTGCGAACAACCGATAGCGTTCGCTTAAGTAATATTGGGTACTTCCACCTTGTCAAGCGCTACGAGTACAACTGTCATGCTCGCGGTGATACTTCGATGGAGTACGTCGTAATATAGTTCGGGAATAGGGCACTAGTAGGGCGTAGAGACGAATGAGGACTCGCCTTCTTCCTGGATCGAAGCGCATCATTAAACCTTACCTGGTATTGCGAACAACCGATAGCTTTCGCGTAAGTAATATTGTGTACTTCCTCTGTGCGAAACGCTGCGAGTACAGCTGCCATGCTCGCGGTGATACTTCGATGGAGTAATATAATTCGGGGATAGGGCGCTGGTGCGTAGAGACGGATGAGGACTCGCCTTCTTCCTGGGTCAAAGTGCATCATTAAAGCTTACCTGGTAATGTCGTTGTAGAGTGCTTCATATACTGTGGACATTCAGAGGACAAGTTACTTCCTTCTTCTTACTAACTTGGTGGTGCATTGGGAGCCGTTGAGGTGCACTGCATACTTACCACCCGGGGGCATCCACCCGTGTCCCTGCTCCTCCCACGTACTTAAGTAACACCAACTGTGAGGGTTTTCCATGCTGTTACGACAGGTCTTAAGCCTTCTGGCTAGGTAGACACTACCATCCGCAGACTTGTGGCTGCCTCACCTGCTGTTAGAGTTCGACTGGAGTACACCCGAGACTAGCGTTTGAGAGCACAACATACCTTGGGGTTCATGTATCCCGGTAGTACAGTCAAAACAGGTGGAACGATTGAATACCGACTAACAAGACGCGTTCACATCTACGACAGAGCGAGGACAGTAGTAACACTAAGCAGCATGTGAGGTTCGAAAAAGCAGGACGAATGGCACAGATGTTAGGGGTCTGACGTTCTTTCATGAGCATGGTACCGAACCGAGTTATCATATAGGTGTTGACAGTTTTTCCATGCGTAGGCAGCGTTTCCGCCCGGGGACGTCTCCCACCAACCTCCAATATTACGACAGAGAGCTTCCAACAATTAAATCCCTACCCATTACCGTGGACCCTTTGTGTAGGATTTGTTCATACAGTCACCTTAGATGATTATTCTATTGGAGATTACCGCCATGGTGCTGCAACACCCCCTCTCTCTGGCATGCTACAGGTGTCGGTGAAAACTGGACATATCGGTCACAGCCCGGCAACAGCGCGCGCTTTCTGTGTAAAGTTTCCACCGGTCTGTTACACACTTTCTCCTCAGAGTAAGTATATCTCCAGCCTCCCGCACTGAAGTAGTCATCTACCTCTCGGGTAATCTTGCGACGGCCATGTTCGTTCCAACCTCTGACAGGGTGCAACACCCGTTAGTACCACGCCCGGAAGTTGTAGGCCTGTCCGGCCGGCCACCAGTCGGCAGAGCCCTTCAAAACGGGCAAAACCCCGCCTGGTCTGTATTCCGACCGGGAAGTCTTGCCGCCCTTTTCACAACTCATAGCCCTTCTCCCCTTCGATGGTGCTGGAATGCGAACAAGCCGGGAACCGCCCCCCGAGGTAAGACACAGGGCTGATGTTACAGGGTGGCTGAGCCTCAAGCCAACAAGTAGACCAGGACTGCTACGTCAACGACCGGCTCACCTCGGTGTCTCGGGTTCGTTTGAGAGAGTTGGAGCATTTGCCAGGCTGTAGCTCCCCAATCCACCAGGTTATCACATTCTGCATTGTTGAAAGAGGCCCCACGATATATTAACGACACATCAAGCGCGTTGCGTGGCGATATGCATACACGACAGGTGGACACGTGACCGGTGGCATATCGATTGGCCCTGGACATAATGGTTCTGGCCTTCTTTGTTTTTTGGGTGAAGTTCACTAAACGCTAGGTGTACGCTTGGGGTTTGAGGGTTTTCCGCAAGCACAAGAAGACGCTCTCAGCTCGGAGACCTTTCTTCCAAGCCTCAATTGATATGGCAGAAAGTCTTACGACAGCTCGATTTCTACCTACGCAGTCAACCCTCCGCGTGTGCTGACCCGGTCAGTTACCACGCATCAACGAAATACATCCTGGCATAGGTTAGGATGCAACACCCGCCCTGCCCCGACGCATAACTATCGTCGGTGCAAAACGGGCACCCCGGTCACGGCCCGGTAACAGTGTGCGCTCTTCTAGCCACCATCCGAGGTATGCATCGTCGAAACGGGTGCGGAAGTACGGAGGCGTGCTCGATTGCCGGAATAAGCCGGTGTAGCGCCGGCGCTCACTGGCGTCGGGCTGAATGGGTGCGGTAGTAACGGGGCACCAATGAAGAAGGAAGGACCTTTACTATGACCATAATTATCGCCTGGCACAGACGCTACCATGATCCGGGTTTTGAGGGTGTAGCAGCGGCAGGGCTCCGAGGAAGAACATACGATATGCGTATCACCGGAATACCCGCTTGGCACCGACGCTCAAACGCGCCGGACTGCGAGGGTGTTGCAGCGACTGGGAATCCAGGAAGAACGGAGGTTCGGTCAAATGGAAGCATCCGCTTCACTTGTGGTATGTACGCACGAGGGTAGACTCAGGTGGCAGCAGTATTCTGCAGTACATATACACATACAACACCCGAAAGGTACTTGTACTGTTGATACTATAACTGATATCAGGTACATCAGGAAACATACGAGTAAATAAATGAACGTCTGTAAACCAGTAAACAGCAGGATTGGTGGGTTGTAACAGGCGTACTCGTACACACATAGTATGCGATCACAATTGCAGTCTCATGCGAAACGAAAGGGCAACGGCATGCTGAAGACAAGAGTTGGCGAGCGAGAGTCGTGGTGTGCACGAGTCACGGTCACAAATGCGAACCTCTAAGCGTTGGAAGAAAAAAACCTCCCCGCTCAGCCACCTCCTCTATCATCCGATAATCCAAGTCTAGCTTACCCCCGGTATTCTCACCTCTCTAACCTTCGTTAAAAAAACAACTATACCTCTAAATTTGACACCCAGACACCGCATACCTAGGCTACAGACACCAAATCATACCTAACTACAGTAGATTATAGGCAGACATGCCATACGTCCAGCACGCATCCAAACTGCTGTAGTTCAATGGCCAAACCGAGCACACGATCGCAAAATCAGATTTTGCAAACTTTCCTAAACAGTACGAGTAATTATTCGGCTCCTTAGCCTAGTTAATGCACATCAGTGCTCCTTTCGCACTGCAACGCACTCCCATCCACACGTCATACCTCCCTGGGTTCACCATGTTACAGCGAGGTGGAGCCCTCGACCAACAAGCAGACCATAATATTTTCTTCAGACCTCGTTGTCTCGGGGTTCGTTTTAGAGAGTTGGGCATTTGTTAAGCAACACTACCTACTCATCCCATCATATTTCCACATACATCACAAATGACAAAGGAAACATTTAGCGCGTTGCGCGCCGATATGCACAAACGGCAAGTGGACACGTGATCGGGGGCATATCGATTGCTACTGGACATGGGTTATTTTTTACTTGCTTTGTTCTTTGTGTAGCGCTCACCAAACACATGGTTGGTGCTTCTGACTTTTCCTTGATCTCACCATGCTAGTAGTGTTTGTTGTAGATAGGCGGCGGAATGCGCCTACCTGCTATAACAGACGACGCTGTCACCGACCAGCGACTCGGCAGGCTACTGGATACTGCAACAATGTAGCCGCCCTTATTTCAAACATCACACCAACATGTACAGAATGACTCGTAAACACTCCCCATTTGATGCGGCAAGATCCACACAGAACACAAAAAAAATATTTTACTACTTAGCTCTTCCGCCGATCGTATCGGACGAGGCCTCCCGTCCTGAGGAAGCAGAGGAAGCAGGGTCTCGCCCGGGATATGCCCTGGTACTGGGCACTTAGCGCGCGGTGGCGATACACAAAAAACACGGGTACAGAAACTAACTAGTATGTAAGAGAGGGTCGGGTGGTTTTAATGTTTCGGCTGCCTCCTCCTGTCCTCGCTAGTTGGGCGGAGATTTAAGGGAGCTATTCGGTTACGATGCATTTCTGGGATTAGAACCGGCCGGTCGGGCCCAATGGCAGAGTGACCATAATTTGGATTTAACTTATCGTCCCACCGAAATATGATACGTATAATATGAGGTGCAGCAATAGGATCTACGAGTCACGCAGAATACAACAGTTGTCAGCGATAGGGCTATAGGCTACTGATACTTGCGAACGTAATGTCGTAGTTTCTGAACTTAAGGGGGTACAGTAGCTAGATCCCTCACACATAGTTAATATTTTTTACTCCTTCTTTTTGTGTTACGATTCGCGTAAATCGCCAAAAAATAAATTGCGGGCGATAAATCGATGAATAGTCACTGACATTAACGTATCGGCGGGCTCACAGCAGCGATACCAGCAAAAAAAACGTCAAAATACTCAAAACCACGTACCTGGTACGCGGTACCGAAAACTTTAAAACCGGGACTTTCGAGTTCACGGAGTTGGTAACTTTTTCTGAAGCCAAGCACATTCCGCATATATATCTCCCTCTCTGGCGACACTCGTGTTAATGATGTATGTACGGAGCTACGGCGTGTCGAAAAAGAGGTAATTCAGGCGGAGATGACTCTTTGATATCGTGGTCAAACTGGGCCCTTGTAGGGGACCACCTCGCACTCATGCAGATCTACATGTCGAGGACTGCACTCGTGGGAGATTGTTTGGAATAGGTATCCTGAAGTGTGCCCTGAATGTCAGCGGTAGCGGGGTCGTCGTGCAGTCGGGAGAATACTCGTATACCTATCGTACCCGCCCCCCTGTGTTATTGCGCCGCACCTTTCAGTAAGGAAAAGGGGACCCACACCGCGAGCATCAAAGTATTCATCCCAAGCAAATTCCGTGCGGGTCCCGCCCATAGCAGTTGCTCTGTGGCTCATCAGCTACAGGAAAAAGTGTCCAACTCCTGCTCTTTGGGCTATCAGCCGAGGACATCCCCTCGGCTCCCAGGAGGCTGTCCGACCGAAGCCGGGACTCCTACGCTACTGCTGTAGTGGTGATGCACACACAGGTACAGATAGAAATATACCAGTTTGTCCCCAAGTATAAGTACCGGTTTGGAAAAAATATAAACTGTCCGTATGCGGAGTACCTATTAATAGAGCACCAACCAGCAGGTCCGTCCGTGGTCAGAGAATAACACCATAAGAAGCAATCATCGACCGTCCCCGCCATGGTCTTTCGTTCGTCCGCACAAGCACCATGGCAGATGATGCCGACAAATCCAAGCACACGTCGTTGGCTCTGTTGCTCGCGATGTCCCAGATCGCTGTCCAGCAAGGTGCGCCATAACACACTAAATCCAAGGTAAAGTGACCGGAAGACCCGGCCTCATTTTTCTGTTTTTTAGCTAATAGTATGGAGTGAGAGGATCTCAGAAATTCGGGCTCCAAGATGTCGCAACGAACGTTGTTCCAGCGTCAGATCTATATATTATATATATAATATTGGATCCCAATTTTACGCAACAGCAGTTGAATGCCATAACTCTGATGATGCGAGCAATACCTACCGTCGAGATAGGCAAGATGGATTACACATAGCGAGGAATGGAGGCCGTGGTAAAGTAAACACACTTGATTATACGAACTGGTACGTATGTATGTATGGTTTATTAGCCTTCCGGCACATACCCCAGCAGTAGTTAGTTCCTGGTAACTCCTTCACACGGCATACGAATTGCATACATGCATCCATGCCATCTGACAAGGACACGGGTATCAATCTCGCTTCAAACATTTGTTGTTGTTAAACGCTTGTTGCGCGTGTGTCTCAAACTCATGATCCCTTGCTCCCGGATTGAAGATTCAGTATCATAGGCACGCACGACGGTACGGAGTTTTAGTGACCCGCTTTCGTCCCAAAGATCCCGACGATCCTCGGGGAGTAGTATATCTATGCTGTAAGGATTACCCTTGCACTTCGCAGCTGTCTAAAGTAGCTTAGTTGACAAGTTCTTCACGCTTCAGCATGTTGCACGCATGCATGCCTAGAAGACCCCCCCATCTACGAGGCATTCGATACACTCGTGCACAGCAACAACAGTGCAGCAGGGCTCTGTAAGGATATTTTTTTTAATATATTTCAAATACGTCAGCTGTGAGTTCGCCAACAACGAACAGCAAACAGCAACATTTATTTACAGTGCCTGTTCAACCATGTGTAACTGATCTTCAATTGTGCATTCCCATTGGCCTATTTATTCCGCCGCCAGGGAATGCAACCGTTTGAAAAACAAAGATTGCAGCCAACGAACAGAAGGATACATACATCTACCTCCGTTTTACGATATACTTCCTGGGATCATCGACCGTCGACCGCCGACCGCCGATCGCACTACGGTGAGACGAAGAGAATAGACACTTAGCGTGTATTGAAAAACCTCCAGTCAGTTGATGTTACGCCGGCAGCTGTTGCTGTGATAGTTCTTCAATGGTAAAAAATACGGTATTGCTTATTATCGGTCTTGACGTTTTCGAGATGGCTGCCGTATCCTCCTGATTCACTGCCAGCAGCTGACACGCGATGCGGAAGGCGGGACGGAGACGGAGCTGGCATGCCCCGTTTCATGCCGACCTCAGCCGAGCAGACATTGGCCAAGAAATCCTTGCAGGGGTCATGGGGTGGCAGACAGTGGTCACCTCCCTTGAATTCTGTGAGTATGTAGGATACTCGGAATCAAAATATACCTGGTACGATGGATATCCCTCCGCATCCGTTTTTATTTTTTATCGGGACGGGACGGTATCGGTAGCTGCCACGGGATTACGGGACTACACCCTTGGGGATTGTTCATGATAAGGCACCCCTTCTCTGTATTTTACGTACGGTACGTAGCTGTAATGGATGTGCGTCGTTCTGGAATGCACGGGGCTTCGCCACCGAGGAAGACCGAGGAGGTTCACGGGCGGGACGCAGCCACCGCGATTGCACCTTCCGGCACTGCTGTACATACTGGACCCGACGATTTCATGTGCAGGGCTTCATCATATCCTTCTCTTGTCATCTACTGTAGTACAGCTCTTGGCCCTAAAGACCTGACGAAATACCACCCTCCTCGTCAGGCGCCCTTCTCCTGTGCGTGCAACAAAAGTCGAGAACACTGCCCTCCGACTTCCCATCTCAATATTGTCGCAGCCTGTGTTATCGAGTGCATCGGAGTAGGACGTGGTGGGGCTTTTGGTTTCCTTCCCCCCCCGCATTGTCTACGTGTCGAAGGAGGCTGGAAGTGTACGCGCATGATATAGGCTTGCCGTACTTTGTGTTGTAGTGAACCTCTTGCTTGGGCTCCACACAAAGCCCCTGTACAATATGATCTGGACTACCACTTGAGTTTTCAACATTCGCACCACGGGTGGGCGAGACTCGCCAATTTCGAGTTCCTATTGGAAGGTGGGCAAACGGCAAACCTTTTACCACTAAGCACTTTTTGGAACGTCAAAAATCACGCAACGAGCGGATTTGCCTTCGTTTTGTGGACTTCGCGTGATTGTTTACGTTCCAAAATGTTTTAGAAGGTTTACCTTTTGCCCCACCTTCAAATGCGAAATCGAAATGTGGGACCCCGTCCACCCGTGACATTAAGACATAGGCACACGTTCGAGCGACAGCATCGTTCTAAGCTATGCCCCCAGACGCCTGACCAACCCCCTTGCACACTGCGCAGTCTCGCAACTAAAGACGACGTCTCCCTGTATGATTCCGCTTGAGTAGACATACTCACTCGTATTATTTCGTATCTAGCCCAATACAGAAACAGCGAGCAGAACTTCCCTCGACTCTTTCATCCACAAGCACTTGATCCCCGCCCTAGCCTCCGCGACTACAAGCACGAACGCCGCGGACATCATCAAGATGGCCACCATGGTGTCCTGTTGGCTTCCTACTGACCGCGAAAATAATACCCTCGTCATCACAGTGTACAACAATATCCACATTTGTTCCTGCCCGTCGACTTTGCCAGCCCATGCCCTGTCCCGTTATGCCAACTTCTCGTTTTTTTCGTGGGAGGTGCACCATGCTCTCCACATCGTCTGCATTTGCGCTGACGCCCATCACGGACACCAGTAGTAACGCCGTACGGAAAACGTTTAACAGCGATGGCTCGAGCCTACACCCCCTCCTACATCCTTGTCGGAGTGCCCTGCTCTACGTCGAACATATGGAAACTCTCGCTGCCATCCAGCCTACTGTAACACATATCCTCCCATTCGCCTCACAAGCAATTCCGGCCGAAGCTACAATTTTCCAAACGTATAGTCTTTGTTCTCGTTCATGTTAGTCTCTCCCTGCCGACCAGTTTCTGCGCCTGCCAGTGTTCTTCCGTATCATAGGTATCTTAGTGTGTCAGATAAACTATTGTTCCGTCCACCTCTTCAGTCAATCTAATATCCGGCTTTTCTGGCGAAACCCGAATTTGATTATCGTATTGGACACCATGTCAAGAGCGAGCGCGGCGCGTGCACCATCCAAAGTGAGGCCACTCTCAACCCAACGACACCAATGATACATGCAACCCAAGAACACTTTTTTGGGGTACTGTTTCCGTTCGGGTGCAAAGCAGAATTCCCATGCCCCTGTGACAGACCTAAGAAGAACATCTCCAATCTCACCACGCCCACGCTCACCCAGCACGTGGAAATAATCAGGCTATCATATTTATTATCGACAGTTGGTGCCTGTCTGCCCTAGTAGCCTAAGCTAAGGCCATAATGCGTAATGGGGTGGGCAGTAGAGCAAGTGTCCTACACGGGGAGGGGGCGCTAGTTCCTCGCACAGAAGCAGGAAAGCATATTTCCCCAGGTTAGGTGTATCATTCCTCCCCTTGCCCAATATTCCACGCCTTAACCGAAAACCCTACATGGGTCCAACCAAGCCATCGTATCCTCCTCCCCTAGATAGATGGCCGAAGCAAAGGCGATCATGCCATGCTCCAGACGATGAACCCAAAATCATTCTACAGTACCCAAACCAAGACGGAGAGGAGAAACCCCGGCCATATTTATCATATTTTCCCGTTTAGGAAGACCCGTTCCAGCGCGCCAAATGCACCGCACTACTCGCTGACGTGACGAACGGAACGCTCCCTTCATGAGAAGCGTTCCTGGATTCTCGCCACGCAAACCCTATCCGGCAGCTCGAACTGAGTCCAAGCGGGCGGCAACGTCATTCGAATGGCAACCCTACTCTGTACCCGTTCCTGCGCTCATTTTACCAAGTACATGGTGAGCCAATGTACACGATAGCACTAATGCCTCCCTCACGACGCTGTCTGCCGTTTCGGTGGTCACTTCCCCGTTCGTGGTCGTAGCTCCACGCTGGCAGCACAACTCCCATGGCTTTCGTATCACACGCATACCCCACCAGCTTCTACCATGACTCCCGGCCCGCGCTTTCCTGCACTATAAAAAAACGATCTTCACGCTCCGCTACCCCATGCTCTGAGCCTGATTCGATGCGAACAATCGGCAGGAACATCGCGTTCCACCGCATTCATTCCCGTTGTACCTCGATCGTGAGGGCCTACTCCATAAGCGATGGTACACAGACTCAACCGTTACATATTGTTTTCCTTCGCTGACGTAACAACGTTTTGTTCCGCCGTCCCCGACTACTGGTCGTCTTATTGGCGGTGTTATCCTTACGTTATCTCCCGCTTCGTTTCCACATATGGCATCGAAGCGAAGTGCGCTACCTAATCTACATACGTAAACGCTACGGTACAACTCAGAAGCTTGGCGCTATGTAGATATATTGGGCGGTGCCAGCAAGAACGCCAGACACCACGGTCCAACCCTAACTCTACCCCTACAACCTTTCCCTACCCCCGCCGCAGACGCTTCGCTGTTCGTGAGCGGCGACGATTCAGACAAACACGCAACAGCCGAAATATTCATGCTCATCGCGGGAGTATCTACCATGGCGTTCGGTTTGGCCACCAACTTGCCATTCATCGTGGCCCCGTCGGTGCTGTACGCTGGGCGACAAAGCGGGTACGTCCAGGAAACTAAGTTATACCTTGGTATGCTTGAACGACGGGACGCCCCGCTGCTGTTCATTATCCTTGGGTAATACATACCGGCGGTGTGCAGTTACTCTCTCGCTCCCGATCGACGTGAATGCGCCAGAATGTGTGCACCAATCCGTTCCGTTCCGGTAAGAGGGGGTACGTGGTGCTTGTGGGAGAAACGTAAGTAAAACATACTTCGAAGTATGTAAAGATCTCACTCCGGGCTGAATCAACGCAACCAAAGCTTACCAAGTAATCCCCTCCCCCCCGCTTGCCCCCGATATTCCACCTCATGCGATCCTAGAATCACGATGGGCGGACAACTGGCTGCCCAAGCCCTTGCGAACGCAGGGGCAGTCCTGGTGTTCTGGTTCGCGTTGAAGCTCAAGCTTGTGTCGTACATACCAACGGCACTCCGAATCGGCGCTGGGTATGGTGTAGCCATGCTAGTCGGCGTCTTGGGGATGCGCAACATTGGTCTCCTGGTGGCAGACTCTTTCGTCCTGTCGACGATTACGTGGGAAAGTGTGAGTACAGTTCTGTACCGTGTTTCTACAACGAACAACAGTGAAAGGCGCCGATCGTATACTCTCTTCGTGTGTTGCGATTATGTTCCAAGCGCGTCAGTGCGACAAGCGGATCCTCACGTTGGTGGGTGTTCTCATCAAATGCCGCGGGTCGTTTGAGCGCTCAACTTTGTGACGTATTCGTTCGGCCGTTTTAGTGGTATCATAGCGCCGGACCTCCTACTAATAATGCTTCGTCTACTTTCGCACGATTGTACACTCGAAGGTTGTTGGTCTTGCGGTTATTACCGCGGCTTCAACGACGACATCGCCCCGGCTCGCAGTGAAAAAGTGGGTCTACGTCTTGGGAGTCCCTACGGCTGTGACTGTGGTGGTGTATGCACTTACAGATATGCCGAAGTTCCAAGGATATGCCTTGGCAGAGAAGGCTCCCCTATCAAACTGGCGTGGAGGAAGCTTTGGGCTGGTCGATTTCCCCGTCATGCTCGACAACCCAGGAGTGTACACGTTCTACATAGTCCGAACATTCATCAGCATCGTCATCAACATTTTGAGCGTACTGCTTGTCCTGGTCGACACGGTGTGCCTTCAGGTGAGGGTGCGCCAATAGAACCGTGAAGACTTCTGTAACGCATTATATCAATGAAACTCTTTACCGCATGTGTTGTAACCGGTAGCCACCCCCCCCGCCACCTAACAATCTCCGTTTTCATAGCAACGGAACGTTTTGACTGTCGTTCGTTCGGATGCTCGTGACACCATGACGTTATTTTCAAGTCCCCAAAAGCGTGTACAGCTCTCATCCTTGCTTGCCTTCGACGACAGGGTATATACTACCTGGTACATCGTTTTCCTCGACGAACTAAGGAAACTGCTACTGGTACGTAGCTCTCGTATCGCGCCTGTCCGCTTAGTACGTCGACATGATGATGCACTTCAATATGTGGAAAACCTTGAGATGGGGGCGTCGAACCTCCCCTAGCACCTCGTCAAGTGGCTTTTGTTCCAACACCGCGGAATCATATTGTCGTTTTCTGTAACGAATAACACTTGCCGGATTTGTGATTCGGATCGATAATGACTCCCCCATATTTCTTCCGCCAAATCCCTGATTGTCAGAAATTTCGTGGCGTAGTGAAATCTGCGGAAGATACGGACTATTCCGACGCAATCGGAGGTACCGACAAGGTGAGCAGAAGAGTACCAACCAGCTAGGCATTCTCGGTCGCGGGTGTGTTGTACGAAGTTGTCAGTCAAATCACGCATATATTGCCCGAAATACAGCACCCTTTGTGGACAGTCCACATACAATGGTTGGGGAAGGCAGTGGGAGGATCGGCACCCTACCTTCAATACCCCTCTCAGGAGCTCTGCCATTGTGTTTTGTGCGTGTAACGAAAAGAGAAGATTCACGTGAAATCATGTTCTGAGGGTAGTATCGTGGTGCTGATCATGCTTCAACATCCCAATCAAATCGTCGTGTGGGTCTTATCGAGTGAGTGTGGGTGAGGTAGGTGAGTGAGTCGATGTCTATAATTGCTCCACCTAAACGAGAAGTTTTCCTTGGCTAGCAGGTGGTCCGTTGCACGCTCAGTCCAAACTGGCAACGCTCCGAACAAACACGAAGGGTACTAGCTCAAGTGCTGCATTCTTTAAACTTTTTTCAGAAGCCCCATCGTCCTCCGTGCAGCACAGGCACTGCACGTTGTTCCTGTAGAGTTCAGTGGGTGAGGATGTCGAACAAACGGATGGCTGGGTTCTGAACCCGTACTTCTGTTTTCACCGGCTAGGATAGCAGTCTAAATTGAAAAAAAGATACATGGCGCTTGCCATTTCACACGCGGTTAACGGTTACGAACAGGATATTCTCTACAAATGGGCAAGTCTGGGCTTCGCCAATACAATGTTGAATGCGGACTGCCCAGTGTATAAGCCGCTACGATTTGTTGCCCAACTTAAATATACCCAACACGCATGACGTATAAGCAAGCTTCTGGTAGATTTGGCCCTCCGCCGGCTTGCCTCTGTTTCGGCTCAGGCTGATATCCAAAGCCGAAGTACTGTTCACATGCCTTCAACAAATCGTACGTGAGCGCTATCCCATGCTCCCACCCCGTCCCGTCCTACGTTTTTCGACACCGCGTATACTCATGTGAAGTTTCGGCGTATGGCCTGCGCCATACCTCTGATGTCCTTCGTTGGGAACCTCCTGGGGGTGACCACCCAAGCAGCGTTCGTGCAGTCCATGATCGTCGTGTTCGCTGGCGGAAAAACGGGTCTGAGTGCAGTCGTCACGGGTGCGTTAATTTTTTTTATTCTATTCAGATGTTTCATCGTTGTGCAACGGGATTTAGGGTCAAAACTCGCTCGTTAGGAACGTAATAGATCAGACGGCGGGTGATTTATCGTAGCTTACATCCTGTTCTGTACATGCCGATACGTTTTTATCAAAGCCGCGGATCATAACTGCCTCGAGAAATATATCCAGAGGTCGGAGTTCAAGATACTCTTAAACCGCCGCGGGGTTTGTTTTTCCAGGTTCCCTCTTCATCCTGAGCACGGTGATATGGCCCTTGCTTCCGGTGCTCGTGCCGTCCCACATCTCGGGAGCTCTGACGATAGTCATTACCTTGAGGTACGTCATGCAAACGATTCATGTACAGTGCCGTGTACAGTTTGGTTGTTGTAAAAAACATTTAGTTCGGCGATAGGGGCACGCCTCGTTCGGACCCGAACCAACTGGTACAGCGCCTCAAGGAAATATACAGTAGTTAAGTGCGAGCGTGCAACTGTCAGTGTGGACATTTTCCTCCATGGGTCAGACGTTCTTCCGTTTTTTATTTAACAAATCAATCCCACAAGTACGCCTGCTTCAATGCGTCCGACACAAAGGCAGCCAACTGTCACAGTCGGACGGTGTCACATCCCTTACATAGTATCGTACACGTGGCAAAGGAGGTACAACTTTCTCCAGCTCTAGGGAACCCGGAAGCACTATTGATAGTTGTTTAGATGTTTGGCACATCTCGTACTTCCTCGGCATGTTTACCCTCGACACACAGCACTTGGTTCAGCCCGTCGGCGGTTCGGTCGTCATACATTTTTCCACATTCACATAGACATGACTGGGAGGGTGACTCTCACCCGTTGCTCTATCATCACCACCAGTACTTCTGTGGAGAGCATTGTGTACATGGTGCATGTTCAATATTGAGCACTTCGGCGGAGCATAGCTGTCTTTCCCAGCTGCTACAGACGGCCACGTTAGGCGAATATTCGTAGGTCCGTTGACTATGAGGTTCTCACAGCGGTATGCCGTTGACAAGGCTCTACACTGTGCTCGAGTGCGCTGGTGGACGTTACAGTTTTCTCACTTGATGAAGCCTAGACATTCTGCTCGTGCATAGCTAGTGCAACAAACGCTGTGGTCGCGATACTCTTGCGGACGATTTTAGAGGTAAGCACAAGCATGACAGCCAGTGCCCGAAAACAATCCTCCACTATCGGTGGCCCTATAATATGTGACATTCGTTCCCACGATCCCGTAAGACGATCCTCTATATATTGTTTACACGCGACAGGTTTTTTACCGCGGTAAGGGTGATCGACGTTTCCCGCGCGGAAAACCACCTCATGTTCGGTGAGAATATTTAGATTTATCAAACGCATGCAAGCAAACGGTACCCCCTGATCATGTGCGCCGCAGCAGAGGGGCAAGCAGAGTTTACCCCCGTGTTCAAACTTACTCTTCATTATAAAACTGTACAGTGTGATGTTGTGCCGCTGGTCGAGCTGTGGGCGATCTGGTGCTTGTGCATTCAAATGGCCGAACATCCCTAGGGCCTGTACGTTGGTTAGGAAGACTAGTACTATCTTGCTCCCGTACCCTGTTCAATATGCTATGTTTAGCATTACTGTAAGCAGAATACTCTATCGAGCAATTGCGTTGGTCGTATTCAGTTTTTGATAACACACGCTTCTATAGGTTAACGGTAGAAGCCATGGCGGTATTCTGTCACAGGTACTTCGCGCTAGCAAGAACATATCTATAATGTCAACAAGCTCGTGCTCGAACCCGTCGCGCGATGATCACCGACTCACACCCGTGGTGGCACGACTGTGCATGTATGTTACCGTTTGCAGGTGTATCGATCCTTTTGATCCCGTTTTCCTTCGACTTCGTGGATGCCCTATGCGTGGCAACCACCCTCGGCTTCATTTGCACCGTCTCGAACAAGATAATATCGCGAGGCAGGTTCTGCACAAGTGTCAAAGTGGCCGTGTCAATCGATGGGAGCCAGATGTCAGACAGCAAATCGCACAACCCTTCTCGTCGAGGATTATCATATTCCATAAGCAGAACGAAGATAATGAGCACCGCCGACGAGTTAAACAGCAGTTCCCAGGCCAGCTTGTCGATTCCAGGAAACGACCACTTTCCACCAGGATCTCCGTCACCTCTTCGGATGTCGGGACTGAAAAGCGCGTCCCAACAAGTGCCAAGGCATAAATCTCTGCCTAATATGCCCGTGTCTTTCACGGCGACGACACCGTTCGAGAACGAAGAGGCGAAACTGTCCGAAAACGAGGAGAAGATAAAGAAGCAGCCATTTTGCCACCTTCCTCGTCGCTTTTCCAGATACAAAGAAAACCCGTCGTGCTCCGATTCTAAAGAAACATCGCACGGTGGTCGTTTGTCAGCATCTTCCGCAAATAGTTCATCCTCGCGCAGCTCTATCCTTGGGGGACTCCGGCGGGTGAAGGTGGGGATGCGATCGAAGCGCATTCAGGTTGGACCGGTACAAACAACCGGAAAACATGGCGGGGAACAAGACGAGGCAGAGTCTTCGGCCGGTCAGACCGTGCACTGGAAACTGGCTCTCATTGCCATGGCGGAGCTGGTGCTCAAAGTGATCAACGATCAGAGACAAACTTAGCTCAAGCAGTAGACAGCAGAGCATGTAGGAGGAAATATGATTTCACTGCCGTTTCACGTGGAGCTGCCTCATCATGGCGGTGTGTCAAGGGGGTCAAACGTGGGGAGGAGGGGAATACCACACGCTTCGAAATGGTGTGGCTGGTGTTCCTTCTCAAAGCGCTATCGACAGCAATGGCTGAGGTCTTGGATGTGGATGGTGTGTGAATGTATGGACATGCTAGCGTAGCGTGAAATAAACAGTGGCAGGAGGACACGACGGTAGAAGTGTTTCCGTACGAGCGTGTGCTTGCCGCGCTCGGTGGATAACACTGCATTCGTCGGATGTCACCGCTACGCTCCTCCACATGTGCTGCTATTTTGGTCACTGCTTAACGCTTCCCTTCGGTATGCGCCAAGCGAAGAAGGTACTTCAAGCCTCTGAGAAAAGAAGAGAAGTGGGCCATTCCTTGACATATTGTTTTGTTAATGCTGTGGTGGGTTGGCGAACTGGATTCTGGTATTGTTGTACATTAGGACTATTTTCATCACCGCACCAGGAGGCCGGCCTTGCGGGAAGATCACGTCAAGGTTCTGCACGTCGATGTTACGAGCGTCCACAAAAGGCGATAAGTCTGTGGGGGAGGTAGCATCTCGTTAAAACGTCCAGGAAAACAAAATATATTTTTCGCGTACGGAAAAACAGAGAGCTACAGCTGTGATGTTCGCTCGCGGTTTCAATTCGATGGCGTAATATTTAGGTGGTAGGACTCTATTAAGAATATGCAGAAGCAGCTCAAGCTGATACTTAGCGGTCTTCCTTGTTCGAAAGGCATCGCTAAAGCATACCTGACAGTTATGCTGTAAAGTTCTCCATTTATGGGTACGTTCAGAGGCGATTCTCTCTCTAACTTGGTGGTGCATTGGGGTTCTGAAGTGGACTTCACAATTACCACCCGGGGCCATCCATTTTGTGTCCCTGTTGCTACCGCCTACTAACACAATACCGAATTATTAGTTGTGAGAAATACGTACTGTTGCGGCAGGTCTCAAGCCTCCTATGTAAATAGCAGGGTCCGCAGACTGGTGGCCGTACCGTTTGCTGTTTGGGGTCGAGCGGAGTACACCCGAGGCTAGCATTTGAGAGCTCCAAACCCCTCGGGGTTCCTGTAACCGAGTAGTATTGGTCGAAACAGGTAAGTCGGTTGGTTAACGATGGATCAGATGCGTTGACAACGACGACAGAGCGACGACAATATGCCCAGCAGGCAGCACACGACGTTGACAAAACAGGACGAATGGCACAGGTGTTTGGACTCTGACGGCATTTTATGAGGGAGATACCGAATCGGGACACCATATTGGTGTTGACAGTTTGACAATGAGGAAAAGACATTTCCGCCCAAGCTGGTCTCCCCCAGCCTTCAGTGTTACTACAAAGAGCTTTCAACATCTAAACCCCTGCCCATGACTATTGACCCTTCGTGTAGGACTTGTTCATACAGTCACCATACATTATTATAGCAGAAAGTACTGCCATGGCACTGCAACATCTACTATACCCAACGAATAAGGAGTGTTGGAGAGCAAGACGGACATACCGGACACATCCCGGTAACGGCGTGCGCCTTCCATACAATATACCCCTCGTTCTTGTTCCACGGTTCACTCCGGGCACCCCAGTAGTTATCTTCTCTTACAGCTAGGCGGAGCCAGTAGACCAGAACTGTTACTTAAGAGACTAGCTCACCTCGGTATCTCGTGCTAGTTCGAGAGGGTTGGATCGTTTGCCAGGATATAGCTCCTCAGATCACCAGATTCCCACATTCCCAAAACATGGTGAGCAACTTTCCAACCCCTTAGCCTAGGCCATGCACAACAGTGCTCTTCTCGCAACTGCACTGCACTGCACCTTACTCCCGTCCATCTCTCACATCTCCCTGGGTTCACCATGTTACAGCGAGGTGGAGCCCTCGGCCAACAACTAGACCAGGACTGCTGCTTCAGAGTCTGGTGCACTTCGGTGCCTCGAGCCTGTTGCAGATATTGGGAGTATTGGCCAGCATATATACAGCTCTTCAGACCACCAGATGCCCGCATTACCGATCATTACAACATGCAACGCGATTGATCGACTAGCACCAAGCGCGCTACGGGAGATACATATGCATGACAGGTAGACATGTGACTGGAGGGAACATATCGAGTGGCGGTGGACATGTTGGTTTATCTGACCTTTTGAAAAGTAGACGACAACGTGGCTTTGCGGAACACGAGGCGGCGACCTGACCTTTCGCAACGTGGGCAACAACGCGGCATTGTGAAATGCGACGGGGTGGCCTGCTACTTCCCAGCCCGGCCGACGGCGTGACTGTTTACATTGCGGGGGGGCGACTTGAACTGCAGCAAAGTGGGCGACGGAGTGTCTTCATGATATACGGGGGGCTAAGCAGACCTTCCGCAATGTGGGCAACGGCGTGACTTACGACGTTTGTTTCTGAGGCTCCTTACATGAGGAGCTCCGTACCTCTCCCAAGAACTGGTTTGGGTGAAAATACAGGTGCTCCCCGATGAACAACCCCATGGCCTAGGTAAACAACGAAATTTTCTACAAACATAGCAATAAAATTCCGACGATTTTGGGTTAGGGAGCCCTGTCACTCATAACCGTTTCAGCCACAAAGTGCTACCTCTATTGTAGCACGCGTCAGAGGAACAGTGCTGATATGATGAAAGAGACCGGCACACATAAAACAAGTTTGTTAACGCTAACTAGACACATGTTACGGTAGAGGTGCACCGATTTTGTTCTGAGACTCCCCCCTTGAGGAGCTCTATACCTCACCCAAACACCTGTTTAGATCAAACTGCAAGTGCGGCCCGATGAACAAACCCGTGGCCTAGGTACACGAAAACGTTTTGTTGCAAAACAAGAATAATAATAATTTCGACAATTTGGGGTTAAGGAGCCCCGTCATTCAGAAACTGTTTTAGCCAAACAGTGCTACCTCTATCGTAGCACGCGTCACTGGAAGAAGGTTTATTAGGTATAGTTCAAAGTAGCCAAAGGCGTGGTTGTGAAACAGGGGAACACTACCGACAGGAGGTGTACAAGCAAGCAAGCTCGAAGAAGGGGAGGACAGTACGTTGAACAATCCCTACCTGATTGCTGACGCAACACGTATGAGAAGACCAGATTAAATCGGGTCACCACAATGATGGGCCAACAGGTTGTGCTAAGATATGTTGCGGCTGACAGACAGACCAAGTCGATGAGCGGTTGAACAAAAGCCAACTGGCACACACGGAAAACACTCTAGAGTGTACCAGGTGCACAACTACCGTAAGTTCCTGCAGCAAGGGCATTATCGTCCAATCATTTCCACCGGAGCTCATCAAGAGAGTAGTGTCTAGGGATATAATTATTTACCTCTCCTAGATCCAGACGACATTGCGCCATCTCTGTATTGACGACTTGTCCCGCGCCAATGAAGCTAAGGGTAAGACTTCTGGATGTGGTGTTGCCGTGTCAGTGGGGTCAGCTGTTTGTTACAACTGTATGAAGCCAGGGAACTATTCGCGAAACTGCCTCACACCCTGCGAGGGCAAAATTAAGCAGGACAGCACGAACACCAAACTTGCTGTGGGCAAGGCAGGATCCGGGGGCGACTCTGAGCATACTTGGTGCTCTGTTCGCTATTCCACGATTAAAATCGACGTCGATTGCTATCAGTAGGGAAGGTCACCCCCACATGTCAGCGCGTAAACAGTTTGTTCTGCGCTCGGCGCCCACGTTGCTCCTTCTCTAGACGCTACGAAGCCGACCTTCAACTTCGACAGCAACTTCGACGGAGGTCATATGTGGGTGACTTCGACTGTCGGGCAGATCGTTATTCCCGACAACAAAATAAAGACGATGCCAACGGACACCGGCGCAATCGATCACTTCTTGGGTGACAAGCTAATCCCCGGGTTAAAATGGCGGATGAAAGGCTAAGCGCTTCTGGAGGTAACGAAGACAATCGTGACTGCTGGCGAAGATAACTACTTGGGACTGGCATTGGCATCCTCTACGGCACCGACATTGGTCAGACCAGCAAGATATATCAAGCGTATTTTTTCAGCTTGATCGGCTTTGAACTTGAGTGCCCCACCTTCTCTTTCACGTTAGCAATGAGGCGGGGTACCGCTACCATCCTGGAGAACGGTGGCCTCCACCTGCGGAAGGCTGGTGTCGCGGTGGCGTTACAGCACCGGGAAGAGGATGTGGGTCTGATTCTATTTTAAATGGAGATTGACGCTTACGGCAAAGCATAATCCCCCGGGAATACCACAGCATCAGCTCGTAGCGTAGAATCATAGCCCAGAATCGATGGAGTATTATCACCTAGGATCGCCGAAGCGTCAGGTTTTGTTCAAATTAGAGATTGACGCACACGGCGAAGGTAATCACCCGGGATCACCACAGCGTCAACTCTTAGGGTAGAGTCATCGCCCAGGGATCGATGGAGCATCACTACCTAGGATCGCCGAAGCGTCAGCTCGGGGGACCACTGAGGCATCATTTCCTCGCGCCGCTTGGGCGCCATCGCATGGGATCACCAGCGCGTCATCGCCTGGGATCACGGAAGCACCAACGCTTGGATCCGCCGATGCATCATCACCTGGAGTCACTGGGGAACCATTTCCTGGGGTCGCTGAAGCAGCATTGTCTAGGATCGACACACAATCATCGTCTGGGGTCGCTGGAGCATCCTTGTCTGGGGTTGCCAGAGCCTCATCGCCTCGGCCGTCGGAGCCTCAATGCCTGGGGTCGCTGAAGTAACGTCACCTGGGATCGGCGGATCGACGTCGTTTGCTTCACCTGGAGATGCGCCAGCTGCTTGGAAGCTACGTGCGACTCGAGCTTCGACATGAGTTCTGACCCCGACACCGAGGACACCTGCCAAGATGCCCTGGCCACCACCAGCTGAGGGAGGTTCTCGCGCCGATGCTAGCGGAGGGACCATTGCGGGAACACCCCGCAGCAGGAGCTGTGGATTTCACACAAGACGCCAAATAAAAAACTTGACCTCCATGGTCTTCGTCTACTCCGGCAAGCCAACCCATACGTGTTTTTGTTTAATTCCTAAATCGAGGGTCCATTAAATTCGGGGGAAACATTCAGGTACTGACCGCGCCATCAGCAGTAGAAGCAAAGCTGATGGCAAGCGGGGTTATTACTCAGACACTGACAGCGCAACTAACAGTGGAGGTGGAGCTAACGTCAATGAGCTTTAGGAGGAAGCAGGCCACTTACCTCTTCGCCTTCATGACGGGATCGAACTTCAAGCCCTGATGTAAGGGAAACATACAGAATACATCGACGTCTACAACTTAGAAGTCAAGTCAATAGATGGATAATTAATGTATCACTCCAATACAACTTGCTGGACAGTGTTGCACGTTTTCTCGATACGGGGAAGTCAGCGACATTGCAGGCTGATCATTTATTTTTCTATCTGAATATTGTTTGGTAGCGTGTGATAAGTATTTCTGCTTGCGCGCTCGTCCGTCTTCGACATAGCAAAACCATTGTTGTGGGCGATTTGAAACTTGCGCCAGGTTATAGTTGGCATCAAGTTAGACCAACTTGGTTTAGTACATTTATTCGATGATCTAAATAAAAGTTTGACTATTTCACCTCCATCGGGGGGTCATGTTAATACTGGGCACCTTGCTACAGCAGTAACCAGTAGTCTATCGAGTCGCTGCTTTGAAACATAGTCGTCGAAAGTGAGTAGGCACACACACCGCATTTCTAGTCAATGCTCAGCAGCATCGAGTACATGTACACATATAACTGGTAAGCACTACAGCCACTAAGACACTACGCAGTTCATTTAAGTATTACCTGAGTATTCTTATACGGTGTAACTACCACAAGGTGTGAGTAGTTCGGAAGTTCCTAATCGATTTTTTAAGTAAACTAGCGGTACGGCCACGGCTCCGCCCGTGGCGCTAGCCCTGCGTTGCCCGTAGTAGTATGTAAGCTCGAGGTATG
>JBBMKB010012119.1:0-17320 GCA_037833945.1 Alaria marginata | reverse complement strand
ATCACGCAGCTTGCAAAGATGAGTATCGACTATTAATTTGATCGAACTCACAGCTGACGTATTTGAAATAATGTTTAAAAAATAGTACAGTACCGTTAACCCCTTCAAAGCTGCACCCTCATTGTTGCGGCAGACCACTTGGAATTAGTGTGGATTTTTGTCCAGTAGTTAAAGGGTGCACTTTAAAGGATCTACTCTAGGCTGCATATTACGTACAGCAGTATCCTCGACGGAATATTGCGAGATGCTTCCTCTTAGACAGCATCGGGAGCCCCGCTGCGGACGCGCGCTACGACACTATTAACAGTATAATAGCTAGGGCTGTGAGTCGGCAGGATTTAACTACTAATAACTAATCGGTAGGTGCTGTTAGCCAACTAACTGACTTTATTCGGCAAGTCGGCTGGCGAAACCAGCTGATGGCCAGCTGACTTGCCGACTTAAGTCGGGCGAGCGAAGCGAGCCAAATTAGCTCCCCCCAGCCAAGGTGGCCCCGCCCCAAAAAAGAAAAAAAGCATCCTGCGTTAAACAGCTTTCTTACAAGTATGGAAACCCAACAAGTCGGATAGTCGGCACCTCCAGGAAACGACTAACTGTTATTCCGACTAATAACTAGTTGATGACTTAAGTCGTACCGACTCACAGCTCTAATAATAGCACTTCTCGGCCAAAAATTCGTCTGCCCGACGAGGCTCGTCAACCCAGAATCACTTACTAATAGTATAGGGATGTCGTTCTCATTTAGCAAAATGATTGTTTTTGTATACCTGGGCTACGGTTTCGTTCATCGGGTTGCACTTTCAGTTTGCTCAAAAACAGTTTTCGGGTGATGTACTATTTACGGGGGAACGTAGTTAATAGGACCTACGGTAGACACAAAAACCTATATAATTATCTATATTTACTGCCAATATTTGGTCCTATTAACTACGTTCCCCCGTATCAATAGTATACAGTAACACTCCTCCAGTGAGGACCGCCAGAACAAAAGTGGTGTTATTAACAATAACGTAGCATGTGTCTGTGCACGAAGAACCTACGGCCACCATGCATGCGCCGTGGGGAGCGTACAAGCTTCCACGTTTTCGCTTGTGAAAACGCTTTTATCAACACGTCGGGTCTGGCACCTAACGAAACGCTTTTCTCTGGCGGCTGGCGACGTACAAAACACGACACAGAAAATAAAGGCACAAAACAAAAGGATGTATTATACAAAACATAACAACAGAAAATGTAAAAGCACAAAACAAAAAAAAGTATTATGTGAAAAGAACCAACAGAAACCACAAAAACAGAGAAAAAAATAGTAATCAAGAAGAACAGAAAACATCAAAATAAGCACTATTTAGTGTAAACAGAAAACAAAATAGAACGATCGCAAAAGCACCTCAAAGTAGTCTCCGTAGATGCACACGACAGGAACCCATGCGCCTGCACCGAACGGCCCACGCCCCCTCCGTGAAACGACAGGTCCAGCAACACCAAAATAAAAAACAGAAAAATACAGAGAATAGTAAACACAAACAAAAACGTTTTTAACAAAAAAAAAAACACAACAAAAAAAACAAGAAACAGCACGCAACTAAAACAGCATGCAACAAAAACAGAACACAAAATGGAACGATCGCAAAAGCACCTCAAAGTATTCTCCGTCGATGCGCACGACAGGAAACCTTGCGCCTGTCCCGACGGGTCCACGCTGCCCCCGTGGAACGGCAGGTTCAGCCTGCTCCGCACGCCCGCCAAGACCTCCCCCCGCAGCGGCCACTCTTCCCCGTCCTTGCCCTGCGTCGTCAACGAAAACGAGGAGTTCCATCATTTGAAGCATTATTATAGCATCCGAGGGTATCACAGCATTATTATAGGATCCGGGACGCGTGCCACGATAGAGGTATTCACATCAATCTTTTGGCCATTTTCTTTTCTGGATGACGAGGCTCCTTAACCCAAAATCGTCGGAATGTCGTTTCTGTTTTCTAGGAAAATGATTGGTTTGTAAAAATAGCCTGGGCCACGGGTTTGTTCATCGGATTGCAGTTCGTCAGTTTGCCCAAAATCAGCTTTGGGGTGAGGTGTAGAGCTCCCCAATCGAGGAGCTCCAACATAATGGCGTTTTTATGCTGATTACAGTACCGTACCATACGTCCAGGGGGGATCTATCGCAGGGTATCATGGACTTTGGGGAACTATATACGGTGGGAGGACTTGTGCACACACCCCTTCCCTGCCTATGTGCAACGTTACCACCACGAGAGTGTTTTCCTACTATTACGGGGAACCATAGTAAATAGGACCAAATATTGTTAGCAAAAATAGGGCAACATATAGGTTTTTGCGTGTACCGTAGGTCCTATTTACTAAGGTCCTCCGGAATAATACACCCATTTGGAACTTCGAAGGGAAAATATGTCACACCTCGGACAGATAATCTAGATCATCTATATCCTTTAGATCATCTAGATCATCTACAGTAGATCCGATAGCTGCCGTTATGATATTTATTATGAGCTGCCGTGCAAGATCTGTATGTTTAGAGTTCAAACCTAACCCAGGAAGCATGTGCTAGATCGTGCAGATCGTACGGCTCCCGCCCGGCGACATGAGCTAGGCCATACCAGGTACAGATCTTCCCTGAAGGATCTAGATCATCAAGTGGGGATAGATGATATATAGGTGATCTGTCCAACGTTTGAAATGTTGATACAAAAAATGAAGCTTCAAAGAATCAGCCACATGAAGCAGCGCGGGCTGTTAGGCCAGTCTAGGTTAGTACTCGTATGCTATTCATGTTGGACTCCAAATGCACGGGGGTCTACCACACGCGCAAAGAACGCATTATCGAATGCTGCACGCTCACACGATCTATACGATAAGATCGCCCTTCTCACTTGCTGCATCGCTATCATATGGTGAAATAAAAGTCAAAAGGGCCAAACCCTTTTGGATTCTCACTTGCTTTATCGCTATGGTGAAATAAAAGTCAAAAGGGCCAAACCCTTTTGGATTTGCACCGACGCGAAGGAACGAGAGTGAGGTCGTTGCGCGCGAAAGAGTTATAGAAGCTCATCCATTCGTGGGGTTCTCATCTGTCTCGGAACATGTGACGCACCACACGTGGCCACTTGCTCACGAAGCAACATATATCCGAACGATACTGCCATCAGAAAAAAGGGCATGCAAAGCGCCAATCAATCACAAGTCCGTTGAACAGCACTCCGCGTGCTGCCTTCCCCGATATAACTTTTTTTCACCTGCAAAAATGATTCCACTCTAATTCTAAGTGTTTCCCCCTCAAATCATGGGTGCAGTACGAGAGGGGTTAGATTGAAGTGCCGCGCTTCCGGTTGGGTATCAAAGAGCCGGGTATGGCGACCATATTAAAAAAAAATGAGCCCAATGTATCCTGTCATGGTGCGGATAAATAGCGGGAGAGGAGGTGGTCGGTTCGAGGATTTAGTTGGACCAATCAAATTTCGACCGACGGAGTCCGTTCACCCAAAAAATCCCGCCCTGAGGACATGCAGCCTCTCGCAATAGCATACAAGACGATCTGAAAAACCATGTTTTTTTTCAGCGGTAGGCGCGGTCGCGTCCCGGCCCACCCTTAATAATTATACCCATTTCTTAAACAATTACCTTGCGGAGGAAAACGTTCCGGCTGGGGTCCAGCGGTGCCGCCTTTCGGAAGGGCGTGTTCTGCCAGATGTCACGCAAGCGGGGAAATAGGTACTGTTCCAGCTGTCGCCAAGTCACCTGCCGTGTACGAGTTACAGGCGGCACATCACACAACCAAAAGCAACAAAACGGTGACGTGTGTGCGTGTGTGTGCATGACACGAGCGGCACAGGCCCGCCAAGTGACCAAAAGCGACAAAAAAAACGGTGATATTTTTGTGCATGCGGTTCAAGGCGGCAGCAGGAACAAACCTTGCAAAGGGGGGCGAGCCCCACGGCAGCGCTGAGCTAAAGCGCGTGACTGACAATCCCTTGTTGAACACAGTACACATACTCGGTCGGCAAGACCAACCGGTCAAAAGGCAACCCATACGGATTTTCGCTCGTCCCCCTTAGACTGGCCAAACACGCACTATAATACGGATGTACGACTTGCTTCGGCTGTGATATTTTCGTGTACCACTTTTGGTTTGTTTTATTTTTTCCCCTGGGAGGGGTATTCTTCCACTCCGGAGTGACTGGAGCCTGTCCTGTGACCACGGACATGATGATTTATGCGAGTTAATGTGAGAACAACAGCAACAACAACCTGATGCCAACAACGACTCTGTGTTGCCCAAAGTGTGCGTCACAATGTCACGATAGGCGAGGGGAGAGGGGGGGTTGTCAAACCCCACGTTTCACGACTACAAAGTGCTCAACAGACAGTCGGGAGGGGCAGCGAACGACACGCGAAAGAAAGGCGTGGCAGCCTATGATGTGACCCGAAGGATCATAATCGAGTTCGACACGCCACAAGCAACTCAAAACGGCACCGTTTTCATGTATAGAGGACCTCCACGTAAGTGCGGCAAGAAAACTAGCCTCCGAAACTCGAAACCCGCGAAAAGTAAATCATTGGAACCACGTCGAGGACTACTTTCCGCTTCCTTGCCCTGGGCAGCAATGTGTCGGAAACGTGACAAAAAACTGGAACCAAGAGTACAGCAGTACCTGATATGTACCCTATCGATATTGTATACCCTGATGTACGAGTAAAGCACATATTATCAAGAAAAATGTATAACATTAGCCGTCGACCTATGTAGTCAACTAACTGAGGGTTTATTTCCGGATCGCCCGCAACAAAAACGTCATCACATTATATGTACCCGGTATACATCTGATACCATATAATTTCATATGTACGTGCGACTCACAAGGGTGGTGAAGATCTGCTGCATCCACCCGTAGTCCGGGTTGCTTCCGATCCTGCAGTGCTCGCGGACAAACTGCTTGCACTCCTGAGATGGCAGGACACAAAGTTTTAAACGACGATTGAACGGTGCATGCACTCAAATCACCAATGTCAGAAACAAAGGAAAATGCGCCAGGTGGGAAAGCCAGTGCCAAGGAAAGAAGTCGGTATTGTGAAGGTGTTACCTGCTGAACCAACGGGGTAAAAGACCGATCAATTATCCAGCCCAGGGTAAGCCTTATAACAGTATGATACTTATCATACACGTACATCGCACGAGTATGTACTTGCTGGGCGGCATCATTAGTACCCCTTGGCACCCGCCGGCTCTATGTACTATGCACGGTATCATGCGGTTCCCTACTCCCTGGTCCACGATGCTCTCGGGAGTCCTGCTTGTACTCGCCATGGCGTCCGACGGTCCAGCCGTCAATCAATCAATCAATCAATCGATACTGGCCGTTCGGTCTGTCCGCACTCATGTCACACGATTTCGCTCCCGGTGGCCATCCGGCAACCTTGAAGCTTGGGGCCGCCCTCTCAATCCGTGAGCAGAGAACTAGACTTGGACACGCACGGTGGGGTGTCATAGGGTGGTGCATGCTTGAGCGGACTTGGAGTGACAGACAAGGCGTTGGCCTCTCGTCGACAAGTACCCCTGGTAAGGGCCTGGTATGATATGAAAGAGGTCACGCTGCCTCTTACGTCTCATGCCAGGTACAGCAGTACCAGCTTGCCTACAGTATTTTTAGCCAGTCTGCAGCAGTAACCTTATTGACTGGCAGCTGCTGATGATTCAAGCCGACGAACAGCACCGAGGCCTATGAATACTGGAGACGCATCTACTACTGGCAGCGTCGATGCTTGTGGGGACGCACTGCTGTTCCCAGTGACTTAAGTCCTGGGTTCTGTCACGGTAATGTTCGACAATCCCCATATCCCCTGCTTTTCGACATTATTTTCAGGTCTAATTTATTCCATCTTTTTTTAGCCATCCCCTCCCCTACTTAAGCCAAGTTCATGAGCAATATGGCTCTGTCGCCAATCCCTCATCAATTCAATATTTGATATGACTTATAAAATTTGGCTCTATGGGCCCAACCGGCACTTTTGAAAATCTGTCCCCGATCGCTCACGAATTCCGTACTTCGCGCGCCTTCTTTTATGGGGTTCTGTCGCGCCAACCGCGACCGGTCTGGTCGGGCAAATCGTGACGTTACATGTCGCAATGTATCACCCGTCCGTCTATTTTTCTCCGTTCGTGTCACGACGACAGCTGTTAGGTGTCGTAGCTCTCTTCTCACATATCGCGACCCAGACCAGGGCTACCTGTACGTCCTTCTTTTGTTCTCTGCTGCGGTCACGACGACAGCCGCTCGCTGGTTATTGTAGCTGTCCAGTTCTTATCTCGCTTTCCACCTTTCGCGACAGAATTACCTGTGAGTGACTACGGGGCCCAAGCGTGTGTGTGTTGTGGGTGTTGTCTTGATTTTGTGGCGAGGTACACAGCAGCAGCAGCAGCAGCAGTGTGGGGCTCGAGCGTACACATTTATTTGTTTAGACGAGGAAGAATGTGGCATGACCATGAGAGGCTCTTTGGTTACGTTTCATGTTTTCATACCGGTACACTTGCGGCTACAGCAGTACTTGTTGTACGTACTGATTTTTATCGCGCGTCGCAGCAGGTCACACGGCGGTCACAAATCATTTTTAAAAATGTGTCGTTGGCGTGCCGCTACCCAGTCCTTGTGATAATATACGTCACATTTGGAAACAGCACAACAAGGCCAGCATATGCGGCGGACAAGGCAGGCAGATGAGAGAAGACACGTAGTTGTGCCGTTACGTTGATCTCAACACTACATACAGCAGCGACGGGTGGGTGTTTTTTGGAACAGAAGCTAGCCGAGGCCAAGGTATGTCCGACTTTGTGTCTCACTCCCATTGTAACATTTTTGTCGCCAGGTGTAGGAACAGCTAGCGGCATTTCGGTGTTCGAGCGTTTGGTCGGGACGACGATTTCGGGAGCTGCCCCGAGCTTGAGCGTTCTTTGTCGGATAGCACGCGCACGGAAGGGTGATACTTGTACTGCTGCAACCTCTTGATCGAAAGGCTAAGGTTCGTACAAGCGATGCGAGTTCTCGTGTTGTGGTGTTGACCACGACACCTACAGAAGCCAGCCGAGGCCAAGGTATGTCGGACTTTGTGTCTCACTTGTAACTTTTTTTGTCGGCAGGTGTAGGAACAGCTAGCGGCATTGCGGGGTTCCAGAGTTTGATCGGGACGACGATTTCGGGAGCTGCCCCGAGCTTGAGCGTTCTTTGTCGGATAGCATGGATTCCAGAAGTGCATCGATCGAAAGGCTAAGGTTCGTACAAGCAGTGCGAGTTCTCGTGTTATTAAACCACGACACCAAAGTTGTAAACTTGAACAGCAGTGGCGGTGGTGTTTTTGTGAACGGAAGCCAGCCGAGGCCAAGGTATGTATGTGCGACTTTGTGTCTCACTCCCATTGTAACTTATTTTGTCGGCAGGTGTAGGACCGTAGCATCCGACGACCACATGGCAGACTCGGAGCATATGCGGCGGACAAGGCAGGCAGATTTGACAAGACAGAGGTATTTGGGGGCGTAAAATCGAGACATCGCACTGATTTGAGGACGTAGAATCGAGACACCGCACTACACTCGTTTTGTCAACACTCGCTTGTGCTCTGTAACCTGATTGTTCGACTCTACGGCTGTAGCCTATCCGATCGGGCTGTTGTCAAGCGTTTTTGTTTGTCGTTTGGTGGTCAAGCAGCCGTGTGCGAGGAGGTTCAGCTGAGTCCCTGTGCGGTGTTTACTGTCCTCCATACATATTCTGTATGTCATAGAGCTCCTCGAGCGAGGGGGCCTCATGAAATGAGTGAAACGCCCCAGCCAAACCACACCCTGATGCTAAAAACCGTGAGGAGAGCGACCATCCCACCCAACCAGCGCACAACCTAAAATCAAATAACTAAATTTTTAACACAAACCGTCAAATCGTAATATGCTAGAGTCCTACACTTGCCGGATCCATCAGCTTTATGCCGGCCGGGCCTGAAATGGCGGTTTTCCTCACGTTTTGTTACAAAAGGATTATTAACATATGGTTACTACATTTTTTGGTCTTGTTTTTTTTGCCGAAAGCTTTTCAGCGAAACTCCGGGCGAACTTTGAAAAAAAGAAAAACATCTGAAAAAAAGCGCGGCCGGAGTATCATGCAGTTTGCATGCTCACGCTATCGTATTAGCACCGCACGATGACTACCGCTGCTGATTCCTCTCACCTTTACCGACCATGCGGCACCAATCCGATACAGAAGTTGTATTTATCTCTGCTAGTAATACAAGCAAAGGAATAACCGTGCTGCAGAGTACTATAGTAGCAGTCCTTTCGCCCCCCCGCCCCCCCGCTAACTGCAAGCAGCGGGATTAATTTTTAATCCGATCGGGTTGTTGTCGTGCGGTTGTTTTTTGTTGTTTGGTGGTCAAACAGGCGTGCGAGGGGGTCTTCTGATGATTCAAGCCAAGGTGTCCAGGTGCCGTCGATTCGGCAGAGGTGAGATTTATCAGCAGCTGTACTCATTGTGCGGTGCTTCTACGATAACATGTGATCCCCCGTCGTATTGGTGTATGACCGAACAGATTCCAGAATAGCAGCACTAGTTTGACTATCGTCGTCGTCTATTTCGTCCCTTATCGTATCATTGTTTTGTGGGCAACGCCTGGTCAAGAGCTGCGGAAACGCAACCAACATCCGCAAGATATACTGGCTGTGCTTGTTGCGATTTCTTCGTTCCAGAATAGCACCACTTATTTGATTATCGTCGTATATTCCGTCTCTTGTCGTGTGTAATTCCAACGCCCGGTTAAGAGCCAAACGCAGGCGTGTGTCTGCGAAGTCCCGTCCGGTCTTTCTCGAAACCCGTCCAACTGCAGCTATCGACACCCCGCTAGGCCAAGCCCGATGTAGAGACAGCGTGGACTTGGTCGGAGACCTTCGTCCCGAGGCCCTTCTGGGCGCCATCGACGATTATCATCAGCGTATGTTCATCGGCAGTGTCAGGTGAATGCCTCGTCAAATATATTAGGGGCTCACGGACATCCGATGGAAGATTCCCACCTTGGTGTGCCGATTCCAAGCGGTTTTAAAATGATCATCCGGTTTTGTCTCTAAACTCGAAGCAATAACACAATATTATGACATGTAATTGGCCTGCATGGTTGCCCCATTTACGTCAACGTGCACGTTGTTCAGGTCTTCTTGTGCGGTATGTGATGTCATGACGCCAGTGCGAGACCATCATATTGTGTCGCCTTGTGAGCTTCCGCATAGAGAGCATCTCCAAGCGGCCGAGAATCTACTGAAGATTCCACGAGTGATGTCGGGGTTTCGTAGGTACCCGCACGATTCCGGTGGTTTACTTGACGGGTTAGTCCTTAGCGTCCACGGAATTTGCGAAGGAAACAACGCCGGCAAGCTGCATGTGTGCAATGATTGCTATAAATCATTATCAAAGAGCAGAATTCCCGAGACAGCTTTGGCCAATGGTTTTTGGGTCGGTGACATGCCACGCAAGTTTGACGGAGCTACGGTGATTGAGCGTGCAGCTGCTTACGCAGTCCGTGTGAAAGGGCATGTGATTGCCCTAGAATCGAGAAAAGTCCGCAATATCCCGGGGTCGGCGCAACGTTCGCTCCGGGGCACGTCTGTGTTTTACGCCAATGATTTGTGTTCTGTTGGACAAGAGGTGCCACTAGCGGCCACTGGTTTGTTGGACATGTTTACCATTGTGTTAGCAGGAAAGTTCAAGCCAACTGCGTCGCAACTGAAACGCTTACTAGGGGTCCGCAAACATATGGTGCGAGACCTCATCGAGTACATGCAAGACAAGGAAGGCAGCTTAGTGAATGGTTTTAGCCCCGCGCGGAAAGCGTCGGTGAGCGAGGCTGATCTCGACACGTGTCCCTCTGACGGGAGTGTTCCACAAGAGTTATTGGACGCGGTATAAAATCCACAGGACCCCAATAATCTTCGTGAAAGGGCGTCGTCGTCGTATACAAACGACCGACGAGAGAGCGAGGCAATCGACGAAGATGGCGATAGCGATGACGAGGAGAGTTAAGGCGACAGGGATTCGGTGATTGGCGCAGACGAAGACGGCAGGGCTTATAATATCGATACGTACGCGGTCACAGATTTGGCTGAGGACACTGTAACGTCGTCGCTACAACGCCCAAGTGCGTTTCGAAAATTGGGCGATGCCCTGGACATGAATTCTGTGGCAGCGGCAGAAAGCGCTCTCCGCGTGGGCAAACCTGTACCGGGAGGAACAGACAATGTTCTCGTTGCACCCCATGGTAACATCCTAAGCGACTTTCACAACGACGACGCTTGGGTTGCAGGGTTCGTACATTTGTTTCCAGAAGGTTGCGGCGGACCCGAAGATCCCTCAAGACAAAGGCCTGTTTCGTTCAAAAAGTGGGCAAGGACTTTGCTAAATCGACGTGACGACCGGTGGCGCAAGGATCGCTAGTTCCTATTCTGCGTGGCTGCCATTATCTTTCGGCACGAAGCGCTATCAAACGTGCAGTTTAAATTGCGCGGACGGATGTCAGAATCGACTGCAGATACCCTCTCCCGGATCAACAAAGATGTTTTTCTGGCCTTCGCGGCAGAGCTCCAGCTAGGGAAGCGGACGAGCGCCGCGCTAAACGCTTATCCTGATATTCGCCTTCTGCTAAGAACATTACAGGTGGTGTCACATAATGCGAGTTGGACAGACCATGGAAAACATGCCGCACGGATGCAGGCGATTTCAATGATGATGCTACTCGGTCAGCCATTCTTTTGGTTAACGATAAACCACTCTGACGTGAACAGTCCCTTGGTTATGCACTACGGAGGTCACAACATCGATCTTGCATCTACTTGTCATAGGGAAATGCCCGACTACCTGACCAGGTTGACAACGGTCGCGGCTGACCGTGTTGCGTCTGCGACGTTCTTCCATGAGACTCTGCAGGCGGTTTTCGACTGCCTCCTAAGGGTCGGGGCGGCTGATGGTGACGGCGGTGCCTTGGGGAAAGTACAAGCGTATATTGGCATGACCGAGGAGCAATTTCGGCTTATACATTGCATGCCCATCTTTTAGTGTGGGTGTACGGCTACAGCAGCCGAGAACAGCTCAGAGATGACCTGGGGACAAACCTTAAAAAACATGCCAACCTCGCCAGGTACGGTTGTATTATATTGAGCCGGTTGGATCCCCGTTGTCCCTCTTCCTACGCGCGTGTACTACTGTAGTCCGGTTTTATTATATCGCGCCGGTTTGATCCCCGTTGTCTCTAATGCTACGCGCGTGTACCGCAGTCCGAACCAAATTGTCATGCAGTGGACCGTTTTTACAGTCGCGCTGTAATCGGTCTCGTTACACGCGTACTGTTCGTGACACTGAGAGGTTGTACTGCAGTCCGGGTCCCAAAACAGTTTATCTTCGTCTAGGCTCCGACCCGTCGTGTATTTTTCGTGTGTAAACGTTTTTTTCGGTCCTGTTTGTTTTATATTGCGCCGCCCCTCTCGTTTGCTTGTTTTGCACCACGTGTGCCAGGTATATCGGGCGGATTATATGCAACCAACCAATGTCGAAAGAAGAAGCCGAATTTCGTCTCCTTAACGGAGCGGAGCCCACGTACTTCGACCGGGAGCTATCAACGGAAGCTGAAAACGCTACAAGCGATGCAAGCCTCGTCTCCGTTCCTTGGATAGAATCGGAAGAAACAAGGGCCGCAAGACTTAATAAAAGGGAGGTGAGCTTCTGCCCACCTGTAGCAGCAGCCAACATACAAGGCATGTTCGGAGGCAATCCTGATTGCTTAGCTTCTATTGCCGAGGACGCTTCCACATTATCCGAAGTGGCAAACCGTCATAAGTGTACTCATACTTGTGTAAAGTAGCCAAGAAGGGCAAAGACGGGAAAATGTTACCAGGAGCTGAATGTCGGTTTGGGTACGGTGATGATGGTAAGTCCATTCTGCCTTGAGGATGCGTAACTAATGGGAAAATCCGCGTCTACAGTGATGGCTCTGTTGAGCTGAATGGCGTTCTGGTCGCCTCAGAGGGGAGCCACGACCAACAACCGGCGGTTGTACTTAGGGATGAGATCCTTCGTGCTGTCGAAGCACGAAGGCAGGCTGCGTCACAAGAAGAGTCTTCAACAACAGAAAGCCACGACGACGATTTAATGGTAGAAGTAAGGCGCGGCTCGACACACATTAATTCCTACAATGGGATAATACAGCAATGCACCCGTTCCAACATGGACATCAAAGTGATTCTCGGTGACGGGGATGCACGCGGGCTCGTTTACTACATTTAGATGTACAGCACGAAGTCTACTCGTACGGTGAGCACGATCGTGCCGCTCCTAGCAGACGCCGTCGCTCGAATGCAGACCGAAGGAGAAGACGAAGACTCATCCGAGCGGGCTCGAAAGCTTGTGCAGTCCTGTCTTTGTAAGGTTTTGTCAGGAACGGAACTCGGCGCACCAGCTGCAGTTTGCAAGATCATGGGTTGGTCCGACACCATCAAATCGCACACCGCGATTTTGTGTCGAATTAGACCGGTATTCGCGTGGATTCAAAAGTCGTGCGACGCAGAGGTCCGTTCTGACCACGACGAAAATGACGGTGATAGCTCGGACGAAGATGTTAGGGTGACTCCCTCGAATGGGTTGCTGACGGCGGTACAGACGGCTCCTGGCAACTACATCCATCGCTGTCATCCCGGCGATACATCGCACCCATTTCACAGTATGTCATACTTCACGTACACCCGGCTGGTTAAATCAGAAGACTTGCCGAGTGCGAAGCGCAAACGCCCGCGCTGTGTTGACGACGAGGAGGAACCAAATCGTCGTGTCCAGCGAGGGCGACCGCCTGCCGAACGTTGTCCGTTCTTCGACGAATATCGACAAGATGCGGCGCAGCTGCTGCGATCTACACCGGCTTTGCTAAATCTCATGTGCGAACCGCCGCTTGAAGAAGTCAATCCAGAAGGATTTGCGCGCCTTTTATTGGTTTTATTCAAGCCGTTTTTCGTCGCACGGGATTTGATCCCACTTGGATCGGCATCGTGGCATAGTTTGTACGAGGACATGGTCGACAGTGAATGGGGCGCTCGGACTAAGCTTGTACGCGCGAACATCGCGAGCATGCAAACGGCAAAGCGGACTGCGAATAAGTTGCGCGATGTATCCACGTCGAAAGAAGACGGTATTGATTCGTTTTCATCGAATCAATTTTCCAAAACGAACGCAAGGATTCGGGTGTTAGTAGCGATAGCGATTGCGATGTAGATGCTGGTGCAGACTCTATTGATTTGTCAGCAGCCAACAAGCGCGCCGATTTGCACGCTGTTGAGGCACTCCGCCAGTGTTTGGTAACAAAAATTATCAGCACAGACACCATCAGTGAAGATCTGCGACAGCGTGAAAGCTCTTCCGATGTCATCATTTCTCCCAGCCGACAAAACGCTTCTACTTATATTGCCGCTACAACCCGAGCGTTGAAAAAGGCCAACAGGGCAAGTTGTCTACACGACGAGGGCGACGACTACGACAGCGGATGTGAACCAGGTCAAATATCACCTGAAAGTGCCTCGCCAAATGCCGCTGAAGCGTATACACTTTCGCTTCGATCGGGGAGCGACGAAACACCCGACATCGCCAATGACGCCACCCGTCTCGCTACCAACGAACGGGTTCATAAATCAGACGTGGGCCAGCCTTGTCGTCACTTCCCTAACGTTGTCAATAGCATAGCCGACCATTTCATGCTCAACGAAGAACAACGTCTTGCATACTCCATGTACGAGTCATCCCACGGTAGGGGTGCAGCAGAAAGTTCCTGAGTTCGTAACATGAGGAGCTCAATATCTCACCCGAAACATGACTTCGAGGATTTTCGTTCGCGCAAACAGACCAACATTTCTATCCGCTAGTCCCAAAACAAAAAATGTTCGTAAAACGATCATACCAACCGGTAGTTCCTCACTTCAGGAGCTCAACCGGTCAGGAACGTTTGGCCCCAAAAAGTGCAACCCCTACCGTGGGATTACTCGTACGCGGACTTTTTTTTTGCAGAGACGGAGAGGCAACCCATCGGGACCGAGACGCTTGTACATCGGCGGTGGAGCAGGCACAGGCAAATCCCATGTACTACGGGCGATTAAAGCTCTTGTTGACTGTCGGTGCTTTCACGAAGGACAGCCAAACGAGCGGATGCTTGCGTGCGCTTTTCAGGGTAAGCAGGCAGCAGGGGTTGGAGGTTTCACTTGTCATAGCATCGCGAATATTCAACACGATGGACACCGCCATATATCGAGATTGTTATCCGACACCAACAAAGCTATGCGGAAAGGCGTGACTGTCCTTGCCATCGAAGAAATTTCCATGGTTTCAGCTTCAATGCTTGCCGCGTTGCACACTGCTGCTGTTGCCGCTACCGGTCGTGGGGCGGGTACCCCTTTCGCTGGACTTGATGTCATTGCGTTGGGAGACTTCAGCCAGTTAAAACCAGTAGGTGGTGCAAGTCTCTCGCATGGGTTTAGCGTCGATGGAGGAGCCGCCGCTCTTGCTTCGTCGTCCACATCAGCGTTAGGAGGTCAACAGCTATTTATGAGTATGACTGCGTGGGTTGTGCTTCACCAAAGCAAACGGCTCACGGGCGCGTTGAAAGGTATTGTCGAGCGTCTTCGTCTCGGCGAATGCACTCAGGCAGACGAAAATCTGATTGATGAGCGCATCGTAGGCGAGGGTAGCGTTGAGGGCGTTGACTGTCAAAAGTCGACCCTCGTCGTCTTAAGGAACAAGGTTCGGTGTAAATTATCTGTGCCGCTGGCAGCGGCCGCATGTGCTCGGCGTGGCGATAGGCATTTCATCAGCCGTGCACGCGACAAACTGTTGAAAGACAGCTGGTCATCGACGGTGCCTCCGCGATGGTCAATGGGTTTACGCAAATATCTTCAACGGCTACAGGACAACAAAACGGATAATTTACCGTGGGAAACATCGGTCTCCGTGGGTATGAAAGTGACATTGAGATTGCCTCCACTATATACAGGTGTTTCTGTCTGCAATAATTCTGCTGGAACGATCGTTCGAATTGTACTGGACTCCGAGGAGCAATTGGAGGCGGGGTCAAATAGACGCCCTACTGTGCAACTGAGACGTCCGCCAGCTTACGTCCTTGTGCACGTTCCAGGCGCTGCCAAAACGAGGCCTGAAGCTTGATGGCCTACCGCCGGGCGTTGTTGCTATCGGGTGTGCCAAGCGAAACTTCTCCGTGACGTTACCTAGGTCAAACCATAAGCCTGCAAGGACTTTTAACATCCAACGAAGGCAGCGACCAGTGACCTCGAGGATAGTTTCATCTGTTCACAAAGCGCAGGGTGACACTCTCCACGACCTTCTACTTGATTTACGAAAACAAATGGGCCAACGCCTGATAAAGCGATAATATACGTGGCGATTTCAAGAGCCACTTGCATGGAATCTCTCAAGATGCTGTTTCCAGGCACGCTCGATCAACTACGAACGAAGCCAGACCGAGACAATATGGCTTTGATGTCGTGGATTCAAGAACGATATTTGTATAACTCTGCCACGTTTATTCGTTTCAAAAGCGCAAACGGGAGGTCCGGGGGCAACGACGCTGCTGCTGCTGCTGCTGCCGCCACTGCTGCCGCTGCTGCTGCTGCATTCGCTGCTGCTGCTTGGGGTGATGGAGGCGTTGGTGGTGCTAGTACTAATGAACTCGATGGCGGCCAAGGGGAGTCTGGCTCCAGTACAAGGGGTCTGGCTCCAGTCCAGGAGGGTCTAGGTTGTGGCTTCCCCCTAATTCGGAAAACAACTGTTTCTTCACCAGTGTGCTCGATGTTGTGTTAGCTCTCTGCGACGATGGGGGGCTTCCCGCGGCCGACGAGCTCACTCCTGCTGGAGGATGCCTTTTTGGAGCCTTACATCAACTGCCGTAAACATGCGTCATGGTCCTCTACAACCTGGCCTCTTGGTAAGAGCGAGCGTCGTGTGGATATCTTCATATTTGAATATTGAAACCTTTTTTATGAAGAAGCCTTGCCAGATATAACATTATTTAGTGTATATCAAAACTTAAAGTAATCGATTTGGAATACTCGAAAAATATGTTTATATATCGACATTACTGCAGGGCCCATCCATTCCTCGAATAACAATTTGAGTCCGTGGACTTGATTTTTTCTGCGGGGCTCTACACCTCACCCAAATTAGTTTTTATGTAACTCGAATGGAGCAACCAGATGAACAAACCGAATCGCTTCAAAATAGACGCGTTCTACGATAGAGGTAGCACTTTTAGGCGTTTTTACTTTCTGGATGACGGGGCTCCTTTCCCCTAAATAGTCGGAATGTCATTCTATTTTTGCGATATGCTTTTTTCGTATAGATGGGCCACGGGTTTGCTGGTCGGATTGCATTTTCAGTTTGCTCAAACTCAGTTCTTCGGTGAGGCATAGAGCTCCTCAAGCGAGGAGCTTCAGAAACAAAATGCTGCACCTCTGTCGTAGAATACGTCAATATCAACATTTTAACAGTACAATTGGTGGTGCAGTTCGCGAGGAAGCAAACTCAAAAGCTGATGTTGGCCAGCCCAGCGTGCCTGCTTGTTGGTCTCTCTGTTGTGTAGTATTCTATAGCAAGTTACCTTGGTTGCGAGAACCGCAAAAAACCAGTCTACAAAATCAGGCAGGTTGGTTTTTGTTGCACGCGTACACGTAGTACTGATCCATTGTAAATATCGTACCATCGTGTTTTCGTCGTGTATGTCCCGCGACGCATGTTTATGCCTGTTGTCCCGATTATACAGATGTTTTTGCGACAAGCAAGGATTTCAACCTCGTTGTACTTCTATAGCCCTCGACATATTTACAGGTGTGTTCAAACATGGCACGACTCTAGGCGCTTCCTCCGCGTTGTTTTTTCTTATCGGTGTGCGAAGCAGCCGACTGTTCAGCTATGTTTTTCGTAGCAGCTGACGCGGTCATGTAACCAGACGTTGCTCCCGCAGCAGACGCAGTGGGCTTAGACTTACGCAACTCCTTGCTTGCTGACTTTAAAAACATGAACCTAAATTTATTATAACACGGCTCACAAATCGCCGTAGAAGGGTCTTCGTTATTAGCCGGCGACAGGTTAAACCGGTCGCCTCTCCGGTCTCCACATTCCATGCAGGCGGTCGACTTCGGGGGGGTATGCGTCGGGGGGACACAAACGCCACCATCCAGATGAGCAAATTTAAACGTTTTTTTGTTTCCGTTTAATATATAGACAGAAACAAAAAAACGTTT
>JBBMKB010012008.1:0-17320 GCA_037833945.1 Alaria marginata | reverse complement strand
TCGAATCGCGAGAGGTCAGTCTTTATGAGTTTCTTGTGCCTGCATTCCAATAGTCTGAGCCTCTGGGCTCATCGTGCTTTGTTAGACTATGCATGCATGTTTGCCTCACCATATGACTCTAGACCTCGCGGCTTGTAGCCACGATTCGTTAACTTTGGGCGACGCAATGTCTATTGGTCGTTCAGGCACCGAGGATCTGGGTTTGGGCAAAGGCTTACCCAAGGGTGGCTTCATGCGCCGGTGCCGTGGAACACTGAATTCTTTTTCGTCGTGGACGTGAGTGTGGGGCCCACGGTAAACCGATGAAGACGGGTGTAGTGATGGCGGGCATGGCCTAAGTAAGGATAGTATCTGGCTGTTCTACCCCAATGGCGGGCCGGCCATATAGGCGATTCAGCACATATTGTCCTTTACAAAATATAATGGTTTGAAGGGCGGGAAAAGGACCTACGCAATCACGTATAGAATACAACGGCATCAGCCGGCGATAGGGCAAATGGCTTCAGGTATTTCGCTTCCAAATATGTTACCTTTTTTCCACTACCGCGGTTTGTTGGGCTATTCGCGCAAGTCGTCCAAACTAAGAAGTGTGCATCTCACGTCGATAAAGGTTTGCTGAAATTAGTATATCGGCTGACTCACAACCAGCAATGCCGGCAACAAAGCACTGGAGCTTTCCTGCTGGAGCTTTCGACTTCACCAAAGTTGGTGGCGTTTCCTATTAGCCACCAACATGAAACATGTTTATCTCTCTGGACACACTTTGTTTATGATACATGTACAGAGTTACGGCTCATCGAAAATGAGACAATTCAGGTGGTAAATACTTCGATATTCAAAGTAGGCCCCCGTACGAGAAACACCTTGCCCTCATGCAGGTATACATACTGAGCACTGCACTCGCAGAATAATGGTTGAAGTGTAATTTCCTAAGTGTGTTTCGAGCGCCCGCAGTAGCGGGTGGTCTCTCAGTCGCGAGAATAGTTATACACTTGTCGTACCCGCCTGTGCCCCGGCGTTATTTCGTCACACCGTTCAGTGAATAAAACGGGACCCATACCGTAGGCATCAGACTATTTCTTGAAAGCCAACTTCCAAGGAGATGTCTTTGACGTATTCAGCCTCATTCGTTTTGTTAGCTGCTATTGAGTACGATGCCGTAAATGAATATTTTTTTCCAGCTCTTAAAGTATTTGTGTTGAGGTAGCGAAAAGGTATAAACTCACGATATTCTACTACATTATATTGACATTAGCAAGTTTACACCTTCGACGGACACGATATCAAGTTTTTATTATACAATAGACAATAGCAATTCAATCAAGCACAAAGTACTTGGACAAAGTACAGTATCGATTCGATACAAACATACGGAAGCTACAGACACGAGGGATCCCGACAAACGGACGGGACAAACCCGGCACATCCAATATATCGGGGGCTTCAAACAACGGAATACACATTGACCGTACGTAGCGGATAAATTGACACGGTATCCATAACCGGGCATTCGAGGTGCTGAACGATTTCGTTTCCGTTTTTCCTTAGTCGGGTTGCCGGCATCGCGTGCAAAATCGTCAATGATAAGTAGGTTGTTGTTCATGTCTTCGTACAAGTACATATTATGAGCATAGCTGCAGAAGTTGCCGTTTGAGTGTCCACTGACGACGTGGAGGTAGGATTACGGACAGGTTATATATATATTCCACATACAGAGGGGTTTATGAATAAGCTTAATAATATAATAAACAACAACATAGCGAATACCAATATATGGGCAGCTAGCTGACCGGGATTTGTCCGCTCCCAACAGTGGACGAAAGGGCACTATGCATACGTAACAACGACATCATATTTATATGGTATACAAGCTACTGTTATCAACTTTCTACACGCTAAGCACAGACCAGAGCTGCAGGTGGATGGCATCAACTATCTAGTACACATGCGGACGAAACTAGAAATCACTTACATAGAGCACTATGCATGTCTTCCCAAAAGATTCGATTGCCCTTAACGCGGTTGTGGTTTCTACACCGTCCACCAGATGTAAATCAACTGTGGTCGACATGCACGTGTACGATATCCATGACAAGTGGTTTCCACGATGAAACTTCGATCTGCGCAAATGCCCAAATTCCAACTTATCATTCTCTTATACAATTGGATGATAACCATTATCTCAATTGTTTTCGAGGCAGGACCGACGCCCAAATGGTTATAAATGGGTATATCGGAGGTTCTTCCACCTGAACTATGCCACTTCCCCCGCCCTCACCGCTATCCCTTGGCGCTACAACATGCATACACGAGCAGACTGAATTATTACCTCCATGGAACCTAGCATGGTCTATAGTCCATCATGCCACCCATGTTGCGTTTTGCTAACCGTTGCACGTTTGGCCAGATCCCGTGATGTGGCCACACGCACAGCGTTCGTGCCCACGTACTTGAGGTTGTGGAAGAAGTTGTGTGCCAGGTATGTATCTTCACGTGGTCGTGGAAATAGTCTAGGGCACTTTGGAAGCTCCCTATTTCATACAAGATCGAACGCAATGTATGGCGTACCCGCTAAACAAAACCCAATATTCTTGGGCACTGGGTGGAGCTTCTGGAAAAGGGAGAGACACTATGTAATGTTTTTACACTGCTACTGTCCACCTACCTATATATAACTGTATCATAGTAAGAAAACCGCTCGTTTAGACTTTGCCACTACAGTATATCGAAGGTCCACCCCGGTATGGATGGCCGCTTGCCGCTTGTGTCCTTCCTCTCGACCATTCTCCAACTTCACAGTACGGAACAACTTGTTCAAACTCTAACAAGCTTCGTGTATTCATATCTCGCTCAATCTAGTCCCGCAATCGAATTGAAATAGCAAACAAGAGGGTACATATTATTCAGGGGACACAAAAAGTACCGGTTGACTCCTATACCACCCTGGCGGTTGTAACACATAGATATATTCTCCGCAAACAATGGTTCTGAAGACATAATAAATAATTTTAATACCCCGATGGTTCAGGAAAAACAACACTTTCTTAATACGAAGAATATTATATAGGTGCTCCAAGCTGCCTAAGTGTGGATGGAACACTGGAACGAAAAACTATGGTTTGGCAGCTAAAACATCAACTAAGGTTGAAGCCGCTTGCAAGCGCGACCTCACCTCACCCCCCACCTCAGTCATTCCTTACTCCTTCTCTCCACCTCATCACCTGAGCTACCTCGCCAACTTTCAACCTTTCATTCCAGCCTCCATCACTATGCGCTCTTTCGCAATCTTCGCTATCATCTGCGCTGCCACCGTCGGCACGTCCTCAGGTACGAATGCTGCATCAACGGCTGCTGTACCTAGTAAATGCGATGCGAACCTTGGGGTGGATTGAGAAACGGTTCCGCCGATTAGTTTGGAGACTTGGAATCATCCCATCGTGGTGGTTGATGCCGTGACTGAACTTGCTTCCTACGACGTTGGTGGGTTGAGACCGGTACTTGAACTGATAAAACGCTTTGAGCATGCTGGAAATGTGTGTGTGTTACGTTGGTTCCGTGGCATCAGCGAGCAGCTTACGACCCGGTTGTGGTGTAAATATGCCTAATGTCTGAATTGCTTCCAGAGAGAAAAAGGTTGTCTGACGTGCATTGGTACGATACGTCGTAGCATCCGTACGGACGGCCAAGCGTAAGATGGAGTGATTTTTCCCGTAGCTTGTACCAAGAGCAAGCATTAATGCACCCGTTCACAGTGAGCATGGGAAATTAAAAAAGAAGGTGGGATATCACGGAAACTTCATGCTGATTTGGTTCAGCAGATCTCTGAAGGGCCTAGGAATCCGTGTGTATCAGAAAAGGAAGAGGGTCGAGATTACGTAAAGCCGAACCCACCAAAAATGACAGAATTTGATAAATGTTTTATATCAAACTGAAGGTCTAGTCTAGTACAATTCCGTACTCTCTTATCTTTACTTATCCTTCGTGCATTATCCTCGATTTCCAGCTCTTGTCGACGCAAGCGATAGGACATGGGTTGACGTGGATGCCACCGACTACGACTACAGCGACGCCGACAATGGCGGCTGCGACCCGGACGGCTGCGTGCCTGATAACACTCGGGACGGAAGCCGCGATGCGAACTCTCGCTGGTCGTGCCAGGGAGACGATTGCTGCATCACCTACTCCTTCGAGGAACCCCAGGACATTGTCAGGTTGCGCATCGCCTTCCACCTGGGGGATGAGCGGACCCGCACGCTGAAAGTGTACGACAACGGCGACTACCACAGCAAAATTACGTCAAGCGGCGACACTCTCTCATACGAAACCTTCTACCTCAACACCGATGAAACCGAGGACCTCAAGCTTTGCCACGACGGCGACGATGACGACTGGCTGAGCATCACGGAGGTGCGTCGCAGAATGTTTGGAAGTTGATTGAGAGGTTGTTGGGTAACTAGACTCGTATCTGCGCGTCATCACGAAGCCATCCCAAGTGGACCTTTTTCAATGATTGAAACGTTTGTTCGGCCGCGTTGCTCGGGAAACCTGTCGTTCAGCGGCGTTCAGCGGCCATTGTTTCAATGGCGTATAGACGATAACGCTCGACTGTTAGCTGTCGAACTCGATTTTCATGTCGATGTAAGCGTAGCCATACCGTGCTACGATTATACGTACTTCGACATACACTGCTCGCTTATTAAACATATGTAATGGGCATCGGACATACTGATACACCTCGGTTGTGCGTTAGTCAATACGTCCTGCCATGAGGCCGTGTGTACGACGTTAATTGTATCTTCGGACTCAGACGGAAACGGGGAGAATATCTTCGTCAGGTTTTGCTGTGACATCGGCAGCGAATTGGGTGGCATGCGCACCCCTGCTACACAACTAGAATTCTTTACAAAGTATTTGAAGCCTAACAGACACGTTCAACACCATCATTGAAATGCGTCTTCACGCGGAGTACACACGGTAAGCGGGAAACCAGGGTATTCGGGGGGTTTTACGTAGAATATGTAATGCAATAGACACATTTTACGCTAAAGGTTCACCTTTTAGTTTCGGAAACGCCTTACGTAAGAAGATCTATACCCTCACCGAAACACTGATTATGAGCAACCTGAAAGTGCAACCCGATGAACAAACCCGTGGCCCATCTATACCAAAAACAACATATTGCAAAAATATAACACTCCGACGACTTTGGGTTGAGGAGCCCCTTCATCCAGAAAATAAAAATGCAGAAAATTCTACCTCTATCGTAGAACGCAACAATATGTTATTTTGACTGGAGTATCCGCGACAGGTATGTTGTGTGTGATTAGTTCTGGGTTTCGTTCACATATTTTGCGCACCTCGAGAAACCCGACGGGTGCATACCTTCGGGTACTACATAGGCACGTTGCCAGATCCAGTATTTGTGGTCGACACCCACATGGAGCCGTACTGGCATTAAACGACCTTGAAAGGTATCGTTGGTTCTCCTAGCATTTGACAACGCCGTTAAGCGAACCCCGAAGACGTCGGACCACCACCCTTGCGCTGGAAACACCATCTATCAACATATCTGCACCGCATTCACCAATATTTTCCCGCCCTTGTCAACCCCGCAACGACATCGATTCTGCTGGTAAATGTGCTCCTAGCACGTATGACTCACCATGCAATCTGACTCTTGTCTGTTAAGGCCGTGGCGTTCTGGGAAGTGGTCACACGCACACCCAGGTGCTCCACACGAGTTTAGTTTGTCCTCTAGATATGGCCAACGTAATACCCGAGTAGCATACAGGATGCTACACGTATTCATTCTGTTGTTAGCAGCACCGACAAATATATGAACATGTATAGACATATAATACGTGCACATGCGCTGTGTTGTGAACATGGACCTATTGGTTGATAAGCCCTAAGTACCACATTGAAACAATGCCGACGCGTAGTCGTGGGTGGTTAAAAAAAGCTCTAATCACGGACACACAAATAGGTGTAAGCTGCCTTAAACCCGGAAAATTGGTTTTGCAATCCAACCTCGTCAACTATTCGGGGGGCATGGGTTTTTTAACGAGAGGGGGTTATGTTGTAAGCAGCAGCTCTCACGCTGTGCTGAAATACCGAACAACCAATTAATGCAAAGGTTGAATATGGCATGAAGCCGTTGCTCAGGTAAAAATATTTGGGAGTGCATGTCGCCCTCGAATTTCCAAACAAGCATCGGAAAGGGATCCAACAAGCTCGAACCACAAGTGAGTAGTACGATTCTAGCATTCAAGCCTTTTTTTGGAACTAGGCTTGGACGTACACTACCAATTGTACCAATCGTCATGTAGAGATCCATGTTTATCATGTGACCAAGTTTCAACCGTCTACGTTTTACTTGTCGGTAAACTCGGTGGAAACCACTTGCCCACATTCAGTGACCTACTGCTCCAAAGAGTTGAATCATATCCCCAACCCTGACATTTGCCATCCTCGATCACGATATGTACTATTCTATGGTATTGTTACCTTGCCATCGATTCAATAACTGCTGTTATACGTGCGTCCCTTCCATCTTCTACCATGCCTCTCCACATGTTTCAGGTGAGGCTGCTGGTGAATTAACTTTCCCAACGATTGCTGCTGGAACCTGGACACTGTCAAGCCAACAACGAGACGACAACATACGATGTAGTTTGGGTGTCTCGTCAGGCTCCGTTATTCTGCGTGTATCGTTGGTCGACTACATCGCACGCGGGCACACAGCCCTAGTGTTGCGATAAACCTGCTGAGTTTGCCGTCGAGCACATCCGTCGGGGAGGTGCCTGGTTATAAGCAGATTGCCGAAACATGTCTACGAAATGGTATATTGGATGGCTTCACCTGCAGGTGCAAACGTCGGTACTCCTAGGGATGCCTTGGAATTTGATGTGCGGGGAACGACTGTATAGTCGGTCAACGTCGAACTGCTAAGATATCTACCAACTCAGTGACGGTGCGACGAGGTTGACGTAGCGATTAATTTATGTGTCAGAGGGTAGTCGCCATGGCGTTGGCGAGTCTGTCATTAACGTGGAGAGTTGTAGCTGATACGGCTTGGGTCTAGTTATTCTCGTGCTCTTGATATGGTGTTGATCCCGTCATTTCAACACGAATACATCGTCAAACTATGTACACGTACATCGTTGAGACACGGCTTCGGAGTACTAGTACTGTAGACAAGTAGTCAATGGTTGTGCTCTGTGAAAGGTAGAACGTGATCGTCGTGGGCTTGTATTAAGGTTTCTGTAGAACCGTCCAAAGTACACCGGTAATTGGACATTAATGTTTGTGTGTCTGATACCTAAGAGTAGCATCATGATGGCGTCGGGACCAAAATCGTCAAGGTCTGAAGTCGCAGCTGATGTGCCTAGCGCGCAGACAATGCCCCGCCTAAACAAATTACGATAGTTCTCTATCTAACGGGAGAACACCTTTTACGGACTTACGAAGTATGTTCATGGTGTGACTTATACTTTGTATGCTGGTAATGTTAAGTAGCTATGCAAAGGTATAGTGTGGGGATTCGATCGCACTGTTGCGGCAGACCCTCTAAAAGCTCGGTGGACCAGCTTTCGACGCTCGTTGAAGAGAGTAGAACGAATTGGAAGTGTTGCAGGAAACCGATGAACACCATCGGATGTACTGCTTGTAGGTATTCATCTATGGACAAAAACTGAGACTACGTATTACATGATAAACCCGTACACGCGACGGTATATGACATTGGTATGTCGAGCCACATGACCAATTTGACCCTCTCGGCTGCGGAAGGCAAAATTGGGTACAAGTCAGAGAAGCTGGTTGTCTGTCACGTATGACCGGCTTATAGCGGTTTGTGTGTATGTATAAAACTCTTGGGCGGAAAAACAACGTCCACGTTTTGCCCCGCTTAATACTGAACCCAATCCAACCAGAGGGCGCGCCCTTACAGTGGTTGAGACTTGATCAACTGGCAGCACCGCCCATCAGTCTGCACATCGAGCACAGCGGCCCCAGTTGAGAGAAGTCTACGTTAAAAAAATAATCGCGTCAACAACGCACTCATAACACTACGTAAACACCCCAATGAGCCGGTGGCGATAACACGTTGAGAATGAACCGACCACCAGCAGTTGTAGACGGTTTTCATCGCAAGCTCAATTTATGTTCACTCGGGTAGGGCTCATGCGCGTCGCCATGCTTTGCGTTATATAATGTTTTGCGTAACAGCATGAACCTACCAGGCTACTTGAACGAGGTCCAAAGCCTTTGTGCAACCTTTCAATTGTTTCAATTGAAGGTTTAAACATGAAAGGTCGTGGAACGCACCTCCAAATGGGGTTACTTTTTACAACCCTGTTCATGCTTCAAGCGGCGTGGGTTAACGCGAAGGCGCCGGAATTTTGTTTTTCTTCTGTTGCTCGTACCGTTGCTTGCCTACGAACATATATCATGCGTGAGTAGATAGGCGTTGTTGTTAGCAAAAACAAGGTAGGCTACAGAGGATGCATGGCGAGACTAGGCCGCCCAGAGTCGGGTAAGCCGGCAGCCACATACTTTACGGCGGAGATTACCCATTGCTTAAGGATGTCGGAAAGATCATCCCGTGGTATACATAATGCATGTTTTTGAAAACACCCACACTGCATGTATTTGAAAACGACCCAAACTGATTCGGGGTTTGTCTCTGTGCAGTTTCATCCTTCAGATTGTTCCACTCGTATGAGACCCACCTCGTTGTAGGGCCATGCTGAGTCGTCTGTTGGAGCACTCTACGGTTGGGATAACACCTCCTGTAGGTTCTGAGTTCGAAAACCTCTCTCTACCTCACCCGGACGGCCCCGTCGTCACATATGACGAAAACATACCATACTGAATGTCCCGTGGTCTATGACCAACGTAATGCACGGAAAAATACAGTATGTATTCCGAAGTTATGGCTTGAACCCTTACTTCAAGAGTCCAGTGAGGTAGCTAAATGATGACAGGACAGTGATATATATCCGTATCGTAGTACGTGCCTACATGTACAGCGAATGGCACACCTCATATTATGTGCCGAGTCTTCCCCTGTAGACGCAACATGTTCCTCCGGCACGTGCTTGGGTAGAAGTGTTGTTTTCACAGTCTCTTCACGTGAGGAGCTCCATACCTCACAAAACGAACCTTGAGAGTAAACACTAAATAAAGACGATCCGAAACGAAACCATGACTTAATATAGGTATGTTTTCAAATCCGCATGCTACCAAACTTGGACGACATACCAACGATTTAGGGCTAAGAAGCCCCGTCATTCAATAAGTACTGTCGTAAACAAGTGCTAGACTAATAGTAGTATTAATATAGCACACGCCCTCCTTTAAGCTGTCTTCGTTTCGTCGACCAGATGAGTGGTTCTTGTTGTGTGGGTTATCACGGCGGTTATCAGACGCATGCTTTTCATTATAACGTACACAATCGTTATATCTGCACTATACCGAATATCTTGGGCCGAGGTCTAATTTCAGTGGAACGACGGGCTGCGCACCCGCGTGTTCCATCAAGTTTAGGAATGAACTATGTTTGAGGAAGCCCAGCTTTTTCAGCATTTTTGTAAGACGTCTTGCGGACGATTTTAGGACGGTTTCTCGGCGGATGTATGGAAATGCCAGTTAACGTCGAGGGTACATATTTATCTTTTGATTCGGGCGAAACAACGACTGCTGCTCATTCTGGTCACGGTGGCTAAGATTGGACTGAGTCAATCGGAAAGGCGGCTTCATGTGCCGTTGTCATTCAACACTCGAATTTTTCGACGTTCTACACGTGAGAGTGGAGCCCGCACGTTATTGTCCCGATCAAAATGGTTGTAGTCACGAAGACGATGCATGATACATGCCAACTGGTAGGACTGTGTGTAGGTATCGGTGTGGGGATGGCGAAACAATAGATGTTAGCACAAATTTTAGACGTAAACAACAAAGACAGTAATAACTACAGTAGTCACTATACAAGGTAGTCCATACATGTGAATTAGTCATGAAGTTCCATGCGCATAGGTGCAGAGGAAGGGACTCGACAAGCCTGGCACCAACAGTACCACGGGGCCACAACCGCCTCAATACTGTTTTTGGTGTATGTAACGCGGAAACATCTCGGCATCGACGAGCGGACATTCAAAGTGTGGGGTAAAATCCTTGGACACTGGCCGTGGTCACTGTGACCGCATCGCAGGCTTAAACGTCGTTATAATGTACGTTATTATTGTGCATGTCCCACGCGAATTTACTCCACAATAGTCTGACAGATTGCCACACAACACTTGTCTACAAATAAATCGGGAGGTTACTCTGTGTAATTTATTTTTGCGTGTAGACGGTGATATCATTACGCTTCCAATTCAAACCAAAGCAAACAAACGAATAATATATTCATACATATCATGTACAGCTTGCTGCCCACACGGTAGTGCCAGCATGGGACGAAAGGGCACACCTTTCGTAGCAAAAGCTAGACCACAGTTATTCTTCTGATAAGAACCTTGTACCCGCTTACTACGCATCATAGAGTGCAAATGTATGGCATCTAACATCGAGCACACGGTTCGACGAAACTTCACTATATATCAGGCATGAAGTGCACATGCTGTACCATAGGTGCGTGCACACGGGGGCTTGTCGGCCTCCACCGCCGTGGTGGTATACCGTGCACCACACGTGGCTTCACTGTCGTCCGCATGTACGTGGACGAATTACACAGCAGTCAATATCAACGACAAAAGCTCGCTCTTCGTAAAACGGCTTCACGGTCACCATCGCGTGGTGGAACAGCTTGCAATCTAAAAATGTAGTGATTTGTTTTTGAGGCAGAGTCAAAGCAAAACACGTTGTCATAACATACATTCCTATAACGGAATCACGTTACGTACATTATGCCCTATACACCGTCACTAACGCTGTGACATGGCGTCACAACGTACACGTAAATATATGTTTGAGTTAGCGCCCCCATGAAACGTACCCATGGCGGAACAAACCGCACTATCCACGTTCGTCTTCACCAACCGTTGGGATCGTGAAAATACAGCCTAAAATGGCACCACGCGTGGTTTTGATACCCACGTACTTGAAGTTCTGAACGAAAAACATGTTTTGTTGTCTGCATGTATGTATGTACGTGTATTTACAAAACTGGTCGTTAAAACAGTATAATAATGAGTTTCAAAGGCTCCCTATTTCGTACATTATCAAACGTAAGATACACTGTAACGCACCTGGACATTCGGAACCTATCATCTAGGGTGTTAGGTCTTAAATTCTGCAATGTGCATGGACGCCGTAACTGTCGTTCTTCTTTGTTTACGTATGAAATAGTGGGTCCCTAAATACGACCTATTGGCTAGACTCCGGTATAACAGTACATCAAAGTTTTACCACGGTATGAAAAGCCGCCTTGCTCGTGTTTTCCTTCGTCCCGGCGATGTTCCGACTGCGAAATAATGCGGCCAAATATATATAGCTAAACGAAAACACGCAGGTACCTGGTCTGGTGTAATCCGCAGACAAGAGGCTGCATCCGGCGGCAATGACCACCAGACTCTTAGTCCACTCGCGTGGTTGGCATATAAATACAATTCTCCGCATTTTATATTTTCGTTCTGAACGCATGCTTCATGTTGTGGATACCACGACACCTTAGACAAATTCCACAATCTGTTATCCAGAAGAAGGGAATATTACTTCTCAAAGCTGTTGTTGTGCATAACGGCTTGTGTTCCAAACTCCTAGTACATTCCATTTGCATTCGTACAGCGGAAACACGTGCAGATACCACTTCACCCGCTGTTTTATTTCTGACTTCAGAATTGGTGAGGAGGATAGTGGTGTCGACTTTCGCAGTTGTCTATTACCATCTGCGCACAACAAACAAGCCGGAGGTTCACAAACCAGACAGGCCCGAGGGCGCCGAAAGACATGAGATATAGGAACCTCTGTCGATGCAGACGTTTGTTCGTTTTTGAAGCGAAACGATAGTCGGTGGCGCCACCGTGAAGCATACGCCGTAAACCCCGGTGATAGGGGTGCTCAAAATCGCTCTCGCATAACGTTCTCCATTGCACACTCCATGCAAGGTAATTTCCCTAAACCGTGGTTGATATACCAGCAATTATGGAATAGGCAGATGGTTGAGATATGTTGCTGGCACAATCCTCTTTGCGCGGGGATGCTGCTGTCTACTTCCCAAAAAGAGAATTCCAAAATGATTGACCCAGGCAGAGGCTCAAGACAAAAATAGGCTTCGAAAATCCGATTGGCTCCTGGTAAACAGGCTTGTTTGTAGAGAGCGCGTCGCACGTACCATGATGTACAGCTTTTTGCTAATTATGAAACCAAACTTCCACCTCCGAGGGTATGATGCTTCAGGTTAGTTTTTGCTAGGGGGGTTGGATGATCAACTGCTTACACCGTGGAAAACAATTCTACATAAAAATGCTTCTCTTATTTTCCCTGGAATGATAACTAATAATGAAGCGAGTCATTTTTTTCAGCCTCCTCTTGTTGTCGACTGATCTATTTCCGCGTGTTGCCCTCGCACGTTGTAACACCTCTCCCCACATGTTGCACATGAAGCTCATGGTGGATTGAACATCCCAATGGTTCATCCTGCGTATGGGCATCGTCAAGCCGGAAGATAAAAGACAGCAAAATATGTAGTCTGGCTTCTGCCACGCTTGGCACTTCTGGGTCCAGAGTAGAGGTCGTTTATGCAAGTAGGTACGTAAATAACAACTCTTTGTATGGCATTTATTTGCTATATCGACGATGTTGTAAGGTTCGTCACAGGTTTGATATTAGTTACCGCTTAACCCCTTTAGAACCCCGAACCCCCCGTCCCTATACTATTATCAAGTAAATGTGTCCCCAAAACGGGTTTCCAGTTGTAAAAGGGTTAATATTATGTATTCTGCTCTCACCCCCTTGCTTCTCGATGATTCAGTCTGGGTACTCCCGATTACATCATCAACTCTCTGCAGCACCGGCACACCTCGCTATGGGCCACCTTCCATTCGGGACACGAGCTGGATAACTACCTCCAAGCCGTAAGCCACGAATGCCTGGAACGCCCGACAATGTACCGGTCGCACTGCGATCCAGAAGGTCTACGACAGCATTCGTGACGCTGTCAAATCCTCCTTCTGCCGGGCTGGTCGGGTTGGGTTTAGTGCCCACGATACCCTATGACATTCAAGATAAGACTTCCCTCTGGTTCGTATAGACTTCCCGAGACATTTTGCTCCGAAGCAAAAGACGTATACACGACGAAAATTGTGGCTTCGGACAGATCTCAATCGGATCGTTCTTAGGCACATCGCTCGCCTTGTGTGTGCTCTCCTTGTTGTGGGTAAGATCAGATTGGAAACTTAACCGAGGGGGTGTGTTCGACGGTGTGGTGATGGTATTATCTTCTACAGTCGTTGGAATGTGTCTTGCTTTAGTTTGTTTTGCGCCGGATACACAAGCTCGAGTGGTACTTGCCCTGTGTTCTATCCGAAGATTCAGAGTATTTTAGGCTTTGCATTTTTTTCTAAACTCCCTCGAAATTAATTTATACCTGGGAAGCTGTTACCTTAGTACCTGGTATACGCGTACCTGGTACACACGACCTCTCTACCGTATCTGGGTGGCAATATAAAGACGGTTCTTGTTTCTTGTTATTAAACCCCTAAAGGCCTTCATATTTGTTTAATGACCACAGCTAAGTCCTACGACCTGTCAACATAAATAATGAAGTACACAATCAATTAACGCCACCACCCTATCCTTCCCTTCAAACATCTAAAATAACTAATTATTTCCACCCCCCGCCTTTATCTATACTATTTTCCCTTGATATATTATTTTTTACGTTTGGAGTGGTATGATCACAAACTCCGAAAGTAACCGAAACAACGAAACAGGGAGGAACTACGGTACATACAGTATACAAGTATATGCACAGCTAGCTGTCTGCAAGATGCCAGCTGCCAAACAGAGACGAAAGGGAACTGTCCAAAGAAATGATCTATTTCTTACATAGGCTTCGTACTGTACTTGTGCCAACCTTTCACCCACCAATCAAACACCATAATTTTTATAGGTGGAGAGCATCTAGCATATACATGCCTTCACACAAAGTTTGTTGGCCCTGACCGCGGTTGTTGTAACGCACATTACACCATAAGTGAACCAACTGTCGTCCACGTGTGTCATGTACGTGTACGTTTGGCATAAAATGTATTGTCCAGGAGGGAACTTCATTCTGCCCACATGACGTATGTCCAAGTAAATATTCGACGCGTACTACGATAGAGGTAACACTATTTCGTTTTTTCGTTAGGGAACAACGGGGCTGCTTACTCCGGTATGTGTGTTTAATAACCTAGGCCATGGGTTGGTTAATCGAGTTGCACGTTTAGTTACAAAACAAATTTTTGTGGGTGCTCGTAAAGTGAGGAGACAAACAAAAAAGTCGGTTCACCTTTATCGTAGCATATGTCATTCGGTGATGCAAAAGCATGCAAACTATTGTCACACTCGTTGTTGAAGCAAGACCGACGACTAAATGGTGTTAGTTAGGTACCTGGTATATCGGAGGTTCTTCCACACTACTCGTACCATATACTCCGCCCTCGCAGCTGTCCGTTGGCTCTACGACATTCTTGCCTGCAACGCAGCATGGTCTAACCCATCCTTTCATCCACGATGCTTTTTGCCAACCGTTGCACTTTTGGCGAGATAGCGTAATGTGGCACCACGCACGGAGTTGATGCCCACGTACTTGCGGCTCAAGTAGGAAGTGCGTACGACATACGTATCTTCAAACCGTTGTGGAAATTCACCAGCACATTTCAAAGCTCCCTATTTTTGTACAAGGTCTAAAGTATGGTATCGCACACCTGTTAGCACTCGAACCCCGATTGTATTGGGTACTTTTCGATGAGCGTGTGAACAAAGCAAGGACCCCATCACAATTATACTACCGCTGTTTCCGTATCTGAGGGTGGATCATAGAACGCACACTGCTTGTTGAAGACTCTGGTACTATATCGAAGTTCCCCATTTGTATGGAGTACGCATTTCGCTTGTTTCCTTCTTCCCGCAGATGATCTAAATGAATAAGACGGCATAACTTCTTCAAACTTGAATCATCCTTTAACCCCTTTACAACTGGAAACCCTTTTTGGGGACAAAATTACTTGATAATAGTATAGGGACGGGGTTCGGGGTTCTTAAGGGGTTAATACAAATATATAGGTCAATACAAGTAAGCAGGTGAGTTAAAATAGTCAGACAAGACGCTGCATGGTATTCAGGGGAACCAGACATCCTTGCACCAATCAGGTGGTTGTCACACAAATATCCCTCTTCTCGTAAAATGATTTTCTGAAGACATTCTTGAGCCGTCTAGATACCCCGATAGCTAAGATAAAACAACAATTTTTTTTCCCGTAGAATACCATTAAGGTTCTTGAAACTGTCTCGGTTTTCGGAGGTATACTGCAACAAACCAGTAGTTTTACGGTAGCTAAAGCATGGACCAGATATGAAGCTTCCTTCAACCGCGACCTCACCTCAGCCCCACCTCATGCAAGATACTCGTTCGACTGGAGTATCAACGAGGGATATGTTGTGTGTGATTAGGTCTGGGTGTCGTTCATATATTTGGTGCATCTTGAAAATCCCGATTAGTGCACACCCATGGGTAGTACATAGGCATGTTGTCAAATCCAATGTTCGTGTTCGACCCTCACATCGAGTCGCATCGGCAGTAAACGACCTCGAGAGGTGTGGCCATGTCTCCTCGCATTGGACAGCATCGTTAGGTCAACTCTGAAAACGTCACAACCATCACCTCAGAACCGGAAACACTATATAACGACAAAGCTGCATCGAACACACCTATCCGTCCACTCCCCTGTCAATCACCATGCGAACGATCCTGCTGGTAAAACGCTAACTAGCACGTATGATTCACAATTCCATGTGGCTCTTGCCTTCTTAAACCGTGGCGTTGGGGCATTGCGATAACACGCACACCCAGGCGCTCAACACGGTTTTAGCTGGTCCTCTACATATCAGGAACGTGATACTTAACTAGTACACAGGACACTGTTGGTGTTCAACCCGTTGTCAGCAGAACCGCCATATATATGACACTTGTGTAGACACACGTTAACGTGCGCCATGGTATAAACATGGAATTGCTGGTTGAGAAGCCAAAACGACTTGTTGAACAAAAGCCGATGCATTGTCGTCCGTGGTTGAAACAACTCCAAACATGGACACATCAAACCGTCGTCTGTGCTGTCCTAAACCCGGAGCTTGATTTTGCAACCCTGCCTCGCAAACGCTCTGGGGGACATGGGGGTTTTAACGAGAGAGGTTTCAATGGTCCGTAGCAGCGCTCGGGATGTGCCTGAATTGCTCAGACAACCACTTCTGCTAATCTCATGCATGGAGCGAACCTTCTGCTGGTGTGTTTGTTTCTCGACGTCAATGTGGCCTACGAATTTCAAATCAAGCGTTAAAAATCGACCCAACAAGATCGAATTGCAAGTAGTATTTCGATTGTAAAATCCAAGCATTTGCTTGGATCTAGGCTTGGACGTACACTGCCCGTGGCGCTAATTGTGATGTAGAGCTCCATGTTCATCGCGTAACCGAGTTGAAGCCTTCTACGGTTTGATTTGCAACAAATACTTTGCTTACATTAACTCAGGCCAAACCACTTCTCCACACTCAGGGCTACTCTCCCGATGAATTACGATATCAAATCACCAACCCTAACAGTTGATCATCTGCGGTCACCATGCATACTAACATTATCTCGCCTTGTCTTATCGCCGAGTTAACTACAGCTACTCTCGTTCGTTGCATGCCCCTCGACGCCTCCCACGTGCTGCTTCAGTTGAGATTTATGGTAGAATAACCACCCCAACGATTCCTGCTAGATCTGGACACGGCCAAACCAGAAACCAGAAGACAACGTAATACTTAGAATCGTGCCTTCTTAGGCTTCGTTGCTGTGCGTGAACAGTTCACCACGTTGATCCCAGACGGGCATACAACCTTACTACTGGATAAAATGTTCAAATGTTGCCATCAAACACATCCGTCGAGGAGGTGCCTGTAAATGGGAAGTTTACCGAAACATATAAATATAGATATCTTAATGTGGGCGCTTCGCCCTCAGCGCTCCTCAGCTTTTGTTAGACGTATTTTTGTGCGTTTGCCGTGTTAACTTTCGATGAGGGCATCCCCTCGGCGCGAAACTCCCTCATCGTGCTTCCCTAGCCCTACT
>JBBMKB010011897.1:0-17324 GCA_037833945.1 Alaria marginata | reverse complement strand
GGTGTAATCGTTGTCATGCATGGCCGTAGTCTGTCAGACAGACAGTAGACCCTCGCATTCCTACAATGCCTGAACGGAGCAAGTCGGGTTTTCACCGACCAGAGCCGGAGGGGGGGAGGAGGCATTTAGCCCCGGCAGTGTTATTATTCTCGCGCGAGCACGACTTAACTACGGCAACGCGGTGCCTGGGTGACGAGAAACCTCCGGTTTCGATTGCAGGGGTGCTGCCTAAGAGAGGCATTTGCCTCGGTTGATGCCGCCGCGCCTTGTCGACTACCAGGTGTATATGTAGTCGGGGCTGGGGGTATCGTCATTTTGCGTGCCCCCGGGGGTTACATTGTTTACAGTAGTACCGTCTTCTTGGTGGAGGGGTATCCGTTTGGTACATGTATGTGCAATGCGTACGGAGTAGAGCTGACGAGCTGGCGCAATGTAATGCTCTCGTCGCTCCTTTGCACTGATTGTACATACATGATCATAACATCATTTGACAGAAAATGTTGCACACAGAACGCAGCGTTTCGCAAGCTTGTATATTTGGTCGGGGCTGGGATTCTCGTGATGATTATGCTTGCTCCGGGTGTTGAATTATTATTTGCCGCCATCTTGGCGGAGGGATACGTTAGGTACAACGCATACGGAGGAGAGCCGACGAGCTGGCACTATATAACAATGAATATCGTCGCCCTGCTTCGTGCAACGTACGCACATGATAATAATAGAAACTTCACACACAGAACGCAGCGTTTGGCGTGCTTTTACTTTTCGGAGAGATATGCCTGACGATAATGTAGACGTGTTCTCAGAGAGAGAGCGTCGTTGCTGCATGTCATCTGCTGTGAGGCTGGCTCACTGCATGCCATCTGCCACGTGAGACTCGCGGCAGGCCATCTGCAACGAGACAGATTGCATACCATCTACCATGAGATAGCAGGCATGATGCAGTAGTATTAATAGTACTCGTTGCCCCCACTTGACGCTTTGGGGTGCGAGGGACATATTTGGGACATGTACACCTTACGCGGGCGGGGCAGACGTGCAGTAAAAAATAGATACCGGCATGTTATAACCTAAAACTACGAGGGAAAAAAGGCTAACGCATTTTATTAGCGCTGCATCTGCAGTAAGTATTGACACAATCGTGAAAGCCACGCTATTACGGACAGGCCCCTGCGCTGCATTCTGGTCCTAAGGACTCCTGACTAAACGTTGCCTGTCGATGACAATCTCTGCCGCAGCGGATGATGATGGAGCGGCGAGCCGCAATGCCAGCCGCCATACCCATACGTGTGGGGCCGATTTTTCTGTTCTACCGCCCACAGGCCAGATCAAATCAGAATCGGAGCCCAGCGTTCGAAACCTCACCCGCTTCAGAACACATTTTTTGGACACTCTGCCCGGTACGCGACAACAACAACACCAGCGGCAACCACGGTGATTCACAAAAGGTGGTCGCTCACACTGCTGTGACGCGTTGTATACTATTAATACCAGTATGTAGGAAGATCAGCCTGTATATCACACAGATCAAAAGGGAAGGACATGCGCGCCCACGGTGGATGGATCATACGGCATAGATAGGGATAATATATACCAGGTATGTATGCGTCGTAGATCGGATCTAAATATATATCCCGGGGCGGCACCGTTATATTTTCTGTCATGACCTGCTAGTACTACTGTGAAACCTACTGAGTTTGGACGTCCCGCACCACACATAACCCCACGTTACCACGAACTATACTCCCATCATACTACTGTACTTCTCGAACTATCTTGTAGGTTGTAGCCCCTAATCTTCATATACCACGAGGTACCAGGTACCGTGTACAACAGCGGCACCTGGTCCAGTACTGATTGTGCCAGGTGTGTACTTGTATGTGCGAGAGGGTACAGCACAATATCAGCAAATGGAGCGTGGCACCCCCGTAATAACAAAATGTGATCTGAAGAAGACTAGCACTGCTGTACGGGCACGAGAGGCTATCGATGATATTCGTATGTACGCGTTGAGCGATCCTGGGGTTGTTGTTTACGCTTGTCGCCTGTTATAGCCGGATGGTGCTGGTGTCGTGCAATTTGCGGCAAAGATGTCGGGAGACAGGACTTTCAACCCTTGACTGACAGCAGGTTTGCCTTGACATGCCGTGACTGACACCAAACTACTAGGTTTTAGCGTGGAACACTTCGGCCCTACACCCTTGACAGCGCATGTTTTGCCTTGCTTGACATGTCTCCCGACATCTTTGATTTGCGGTGTGATTTGCGGTGTGATTGCGTACGTATATATTAATCGAGATCCTGGAACCACAACGCCATCTCCAAAAAAAAAGAGTGGGGGGTCTCCTTATAGTGCTGGTTTAATAGTGCTTACTTTCTTTACAGTGCCGGTGAAATCACTCGGAAACCCAGAAAACACTTGTGACTATTAAATAGTATGGGATTACTGCATACCTGGTATCCATTAGTGCGGATATTCGTTATACTGCCGAAATTGTTGGCTGGAAAATACTAGCACTATAGCGATACCACCGCTGTGAACAAATTTCTGTGTTGGCCTGGTTGTTCGTCGTACACTGCCGTGCTGCTGCTAGTGCTGCTGTACTGCTGTGTTGCTGCTGTGTGCTGGGTGACGTCCGTGGCCCGGCCTGGAGTGCAAGATGAAGACTCTCTCTCTCCTCATTGGAAGCCTCGTGGTTGCACCTCCGTACCACATCGCAGCTTTCAGTGTACCCCCCCTCTTTGCTGTCCGAAGTCCTGTTGCTCATTGCCTGCAACAACAACAACAGCATGTTGCTACGCAAGAGCAAAGCAGCAGCAGCAGCAGCAGAAGCAGAAGCAGCGGCCGCAGCAGTAGCGGAGTTTCTGCCGTGTTCGGGTGAGTGACTATTCCGCAGAACTACGCTATAGCACCCCTCCCTTGTCCGTCTTTCCAGTTTCCCGGATGACTCTTCTAGTAGTCGTCGTCCCATCATGACGTCGTGTCTGTTTTGCAAGTTGTTGCTCACGTTTTGCCCAAAGCACCGAGCTGAATGTATTGGCGGCAGTTCATTTTCACACTACTGTAGCTGTTCATATGACTCACTGGGCGGGCGGTCTATTTTAGACCTATTAATAGTCTAATGTTATATCGTATACCTTTTTCATAATTAATACCTGGTACGAGGATTCGCAGTACCTCAGTATTATGTGCATCCCCCCCCGAACATACTTTACGTGTACTTGTTTGCTTTACTCCCCGCTATCCTTAACTTTGAGCATCTATGCAGCGTCTTATGTGTGTTCCAGATAGCTTTACGTACAGAGCAGAGTACAGAGTAGTACCACTAGGACAAGTCCTGCTGTGTTCGACATTGGACATGAACTACTGCTCCGGCATCCAAACTTAAAATACGGTCGTCAGCCAAAAAAAGGTATACCTACGAATTTGTATCCATTTGTAGGTACACTACAGATACGAAGCTACAGCAGTATACGAAGTATATACGAGTATTAATAGCACTCGAGAAAAGGCTTCCTGGGTCTCCTCTCTGATTGGCCAATTGAATTGTGCACATACCTGTTGTTGGCTGAAAACGCCAACCTATCGGGAAAACTCACAGGTGCCGCGTTTAAAAAAGAAAATAAGATGTCCTTATAATAATGCCAACCCGTAAAATCCCAACGAAAAACCGACCCCAACCTCAACTCTACTCCAGCCATGCCCCCCTCCCCCACCCCACCTTAACCTACCTTGCCCTCGTACGTATATTAAGAAAAATGAAAAACGTACACTTCAGCTGTGAGATCGACATATAAAACGGGAATTTCGTCGAAACTCAGCTCTGCAAGCTGCGTGTGATACTTCGATCGCGCGTGTTACGGGGTGTGTATACGCTCGTGAAGGATACAGGTCGGTGACTCCCCTGCTGATACCAGGGTCGTATATATGACACCCATACAGCAGTACGAATATCGAAGGGACACGGTGTAGAATAACCAGGCAAAAACTTACGTGTTCGTAAGTGTAGTCCCGATTCTGGTTTCAACAATCGCATAATACTACATAGGGCTACGATTCGTAGCGTTAGGGTTATACGAAGTAGGGGTAAGGTGCGGTGACGGGTAGTATGATATATAGGTGTACCGGTAGTGTTCGTTGCATGCCAACCTATTATCAACGCACATATACACGTCTTACACGGTAGGGGTCCCCCAATAAGTAGGTCTGAGTAAGGTGGTAATCTGATACACTAAAACGCTCAAAATCGCTTGGCATAACTAACTGGGGAATTGCACTCACAGCCAGGAATGAATAAGGCGGCTTGCCCCAATAAGGCGGTCACATTGGAAACCCTTTTATATCCCGGTGACGGAATATCTTGTATCCTGGAGCCTTTTAAGAGGCTCCCAGGGCAATACCATAACATATGCCACCGCCTTACTGGATGACCCCTATTGTACTGTACTCATAGATCGTAGCGTTTTGTTATCTTACACGTTATCACACCCTGGATCACTCGGGTGGACAATATAGCAGGTGGGATCTCTATTAGATAGAATTGCCCGGATAGTTGACGTGCTTTGGCCCCAATTAACATGATTTAGAGACCACAATAACATTCAATTACAATTTAATAGAAATCTATCAATAGACTATTGGTCTATTGTCTATTGTCACAGGTGTGCACGTTATGACACGTTGCGCGTGATCGTCACCCGCCTGTTGCCAGATCAAGGGACACAACAAGACGCGCTGGAGCGCTTGGGGCTGCTACGAGTAGCGTGGAGGGAGTCGCCGAGGCCCCTGCCACGAACCCGGAAGATGCACTAGCGGAATGGCCATACGACTGGCGCAAACAGTGAGTACCAGTTGACGCATTATAAGACACCACCCTTCCCTTTTAGATAACACTTTATCAAAGGAAACTACAGTACCCCCGGTGATAAATACGGAGTAAAGCATGTATCTAATAACACATGTCCATCATCGCCGGGGTCCGTTAGATACCACCCGACCACAGGAAACCACCCTCTGGGTGATAAAAAAAAGTCGAAACGCGAAATCGCTACGATATCGTCCGGGGTGGTTTCTCACGTCAAATTCGGTCGGTACACCTCGTACAACGTGCTATTTATCGAGGAACATAACCTATTGATCAGGACCAAATGTGGTTTGGGCAATATAGTTTATATATATATGAGGTTTTTGGTTTTTATCTTTTGTCATATGTCCTGATTACTATGCCCCCCCGTACTGTTTTATTACGGGCGATCCGAAAATAAACACTCAGTTAGTTGACTATACGTCGACGGCTGATATATATATATTGTTAGGTGTGTATCCTAAATGTGTTTGCCATCCTCGAATGTGTAGACTAATGTATTAGTTTGATGTATCACATGAGCTTGAGCGTCGATCACTCGCTACTATTAAAAATATCAGACCATTCCACAGAAAGTAGAAACACATATTTTTGTTAAGAGTACTGAACATTGGATTGTGGATGATGGGCTCTTTTTTGAGTGGGGGGTTGATGTGTCGCCCAAGGGGGACGAGTGCCCCGAACCTCTCTGCCCGGCGGTATATATGATAGGAGCGGTTGTCAAACCCTTTGTGTCTTCTGAGGGAAACGGGTCGAATACCAGTGACACCAGTTTTGATTACTTTGATTACTTTGACTACAACGTGGGCCACACGAAGTAATGCGATACTACTGCTGGGGTAGAAGGTAGAAAACGCGTCCGAAGTGCCACGGGGGGAGATGTACGTGCGATGTACGATACGCGAACATAATGACGGGGGGGCATAACCTATTTAATGAGGACCAAATATGGTGAGTATAACAAGGGGAATACAACATCATATAGTTTTTTGTGTAATCGTAGGTTGTACTTACTATGGTCCTCTGTAGTAGTGTTGCAGGCTCTTCCTCTACGGTTAATAAGATCGCACCAGTGGTCTCTTTTTTTGTTATGTCGTTACTTGTACATTGGCCCCCAAAAGGCTGAGGTATGAAAAAAGAAATGTCCTGCCGTCGACGCCATGTAGTAGGGTAGAGGGTACTATTATTGCATAGTTCGTTTGGCTACTGGTATAAAAGGTTAACTTAGGGCCTACCCAAACTAAGCCTTGTATAGCGCAGTACACCCAAAACGGGGGAATGCGGGTACGGAGGATTGGTAGGCTCGTCCCTATCCTGTACCTACGTAGGTGTTGGAACTAAATATACAATGCATACTGTGGGCTATGGCGTTGACCGTGATTGTTAGCGAAACAGAGGTTCGTACGCAGGGCATTCACAGCAACTACTGGGCCCTGGTACTATTTCATAGCACTAAGAGGAGTCACTGGCCTATATATTTCATGAGGACTAATGAGGACACACGCATCCCGTATACCGCGCGCGACCGAAGTATCACACGCTGCTCGCAAAGACACGGGTCTCGACGAAATCCTTGATGTTACCGCTGAGGTGTCTTTTCTTTTTTTTGTACTGCTTTTGTGCATACCTCGTCAGTAGTGTCAGGCACAAGAGCTCTCCGAATCGTTCCTGCTCTCGTGTTGCGTGATAATATCATTGGCGTTATTTCATGTCTCATATATATGTAGCTTACTCATCTGCATATATAGAGCACTCCGTAACACATAAGATACATTTTCTATTGATTCCGAACGATGCTTGACACTTGACGCCTATTACTATTTAATAGGTGGTATGCCGTTGGCTATGACAAGGACATCGTCAAGGGCCCCAAACCGTTCGGCGTGTCAATCTTCGATGAGCCCCTGGCGCTGTACCGTGATTCAAGCGGCGCGCTGCAGTGTGTCAGCGATGTCTGCCCGCACCGCGCTGCGAAGCTCTCCGAGGGCATGGTGAGCCAGCCCCCTGCCAGTTTTGTTTTTCGGTTTATTGGATCACCACTTGTGTTTTCTAGCTCAACTCGTATCCTCATAGGCCATTCGGATAAGCCGTGGTCGCAGTTGCCGTTGCCTCGCCCCCCCGGTTAATGCCTTCGTTTTGATCGCACATAGGGTTAAACATTCCCGCTATTCTACGGTTTGTATGGTGGGCGCTGTAATAGTACTAAGGTGTTTGTATTACGGGGGACCATAGTAAATACGACCTACAGTACACACCAAAACCTATATATTTACCTATTTACTAACAGTATTTGGTCCTATTTACTATGGTCCCCCGTAATAGTAGTGCTTCATAATCGGCTTGATACAATTTAGCGCTCCGTCGAAGGTCTTGTCACATTGCTGCCATGTCACAGGCCGGATTTTTTGCCAACTTATTTCGATAATGGGCTTCAACTTACCGCCGTCAGTGTTCGCTCCTATTATGGGCTGTGGTAGTGTTACTGCGCATCTCCTAGCTGTGTATGTGTTTTAGTCCCATTTATTCTGGGCGCCAGATGTTTGAACGCGCCAGCCGGGGTCACACAGGGGGAAGGTAAACACAGAAGATTTCTCTCCACCTTTCCTCCTGCGGTTCTTGCCTAATTTTTCATCGCGAGAGGGGTTCACGCCTCTTTGACCCTTATGCGCGTGGCCGACTTTCGCGCAGGTTACCGACGCTGGGAATATCGAGTGCCTGTACCACGGCTGGCAGTTTGATGGCGCAGATGGCGCTTGCGTTAAGGTTCCGCAGGTATGGTTCACTCCCTTGGTCGAGTTGCCGAGGGTTATAGGGAGTATGGCTATTTCACCCCAGTCTCTGTTGAGGGGTAGTGTGTTATACGACTATCGTAGATTGCGTCTATAACTCTGTTGCTTTACCCTCTGTTACTCTGTAGCGGTAGACTGATTTCGTCGATGGAGAGGGCGAGGGTATCACTCTATCACTTCTCGCTCTCTCTTTGTCTAGTTGCCGTGGGTTGCAGTGAGGACTGGCTATTACCCCATCGCCTGCTTAGCGGTACAACTACAGTATCATAGATTGCGTATCTAGTTTCATTGACCAGCGGTACGGCTCTCGTAGTTTGCGTCTATGACTCGGTTACTCTGTACGCTACGTGGCGGTAGAGTCATTTGGTCGAGGAAGGTTACGAGTTGACCTGGACATGCCGCGCGCTAGTGCTATAATACCGGGCGTGGTCCCGAACGTGGCGATGTTGTAACCTCGGGTGGCGTGTACGACTGCTGACACATTCTACGATAGTATAACACCATTTGCCTTTTAAGGCAATTTTTTTTCTGAAGCCCCTCACTTGAGTATTACTTGATTACTGTATACCCTCACCGAAAATACGATTTTGAGCAAACTAAAAGTGCAATCCGATGAGCAAACCCGTGGTCCATCTATACAAAAAAAACATATTGCAAAAATAGAATGACATTCCGACGATTTTAGGTTAAGGAGCCCCGTCATCCAGAAAATAAAACGCCAAAAAGTGCTACCTCTATCCTAGAACGCGTCTGCTGACTGGTGGCGCTGTTGCTGCTGTTGAAATGAAGGCGCCGTAGTTAGGCTAGTGCAGCGGTGCAGCGGCAGTTTTCGTTTACGCTTCCATGGTTGGGTTAATCCAACCGCCTGGCCGCTCGGTCAGCTACATTCCACATTCACGCGTTCCAACTTTAACCGTCGGCATCCCAATAGAATCTCGAAGTCAGGTCATGTGCACCAAGGTTGGTCTGCCATGATAGCAGATGGCTATCCAGATAACATGAGCAGACCGTAGTCCATCTACTCATGCTATTACGGGGGAACGTAGTTAATAGGACCAAATATTGGTAGTAAAAATAGAGAAATATATAGGTTTTGTGTCTACCTTAGGTCCTATTAACTACGTCCCCCCGTAATATTAGTAACCTGGCAGTTGGATGACATTGTCGCCGAAGCTCTGAATTATGCGCATGCCCGCTCGATAGAGCCTAGCTGTTACTGTCACAGCTCCAAAATAACCTACCCGCCGACGTCAAAAACGCCTCCCGGATGAAATCGGAACCACTGTTATCTTACATTTTCACATCGCGATTTAACCTGTCTGGGTGAAATCGCAACCACTGCTATCCTGTGTTTCCACACTGCAGTTTAACCTAATCTGTCGACGTAAAAAACGCCCCCGGAATAAAATCGCAACCACTGCTATAATTAAGAAAAAGGTATAACATCAGCCGTCGACGTATAGTGTAGTCAACTATCCGAGGGTTTTAATACAGGATCGCCCGCAACAAAAACTTCTTCATATTTTACCTGGTGTGTATTTATGTTTGTCCCTATTTACCTAAATTTACGTGGACATATATATATAATCCTCTGTATTTACTTATTACCCTAGACTACGAGTATATATTTTCGTTTTTCACACCACAATTTGACCTATACCTGTCGACGTCAAAAACGCCTGCCGGATGAAATCGCAATCACTCCTATCACATAGTTTCACATCGCAATGTAACCTAATCTGCCGATGTCAATGAAATCGCAACCACTGCTAGCGTATGCTTTCACACTGCCATTTGACCTGTATCCCCTGACGTCAAAAACGCCCTTTGGATGAAATCGAAAACCAGCTTCCGGAAGGCGGAGTTCCTCCGCGCGCGGCTCGTCTCCGCGTATACCCGCTGGCGGTGAGCGAGGGAGTTGTTTACGTGTGGATGGGCGACGATCCCTGGGGAGAGGGGGCGAAGGAGATCTTGCCCGTGCCGTCAACGGCAGACAAACTCGACGAGAACAAGGTCAGTCTTTTTTAGGCCGGGGGGGGGGTCTTGCCAATGCCAATAGTCGATGTATACCATGATTCGACGCAGGTCGATGAGGGAAGCAAAACGCTGAATTATTCTGGCAATGAAAATTAAGGCACGCATATACCTATGAGTGGGGAGGGGGGAGAAGAGCCTGCTTTGATACCTTGGATCTGAGTTACGACTAGGGAGGGAGAAGGGGAAAGAAACGTGCGAAGATGATGAATGGGATGAGCAAAACAAATAAAAACAAAAACAAAACAAAAATGTTATTGTGTAGGTTGGGCAATAATGGTTTGTGCTAGACTGGGGCACGGTCGGTGCCAGTTCTCGGCAAGCCGCTGCACGTCGCATAACGCGCTGTATGTAGCTCGAATGGAACGGCCTTTCTGTTTTTTTCAACATTGATTCTCGGCCGTGCAGATCGTCCTCCACTCACCCGTCCGCTCCCCGTTTTTTGCCTCTTCTCAACCGTCCTCCCCCTTTTTGGCTCTTCTCCACCGTCGTCCTCTCCCCTTCGGCCTATTCTCAACCGCTCTCTCCGCCTTTGCCTCTTCTCAACGACTCTCGTCCTTTTAGCCTTTTCTCAACGACCCTCGTCCTTTTTGCCTCTTCTCTACTGTCCCCCTCCCGTTTTGCCTCGTCTTAACCATTATCTCCCGTTTGGCCTTTTCTCTCCCGTTTTATCTTTCCTCAACCACCCCCACCCCCTCCTCTGTAACTTTTTCTTGACCGGGCTCTCCCCTGCTGCCTCTTCTCAGCCATTCTCTCCTCTTTTGACTCTCCTGAACCGTCCGCTCCCCGTTTGCCTCGCACCCTGTCGTCGTGTCCCGCTGCTTCTCCTGTCGTGGTGTTGTTGTGGCATGCGGTACCGTCACGGTCGATCGACTGCCGTGTTACGCGCAACGTGCGCGGTAACGCTCAGCCGACGTTTACGTACGAGGTGAGTGGGTGATGCCCTGTTTTGTCCGGGATCGTTCCTAACGAATGCGAGAGTCGCGGTTCGTGACACTTACAAATTGGCACTACAGTATGTCTAGTGTTTTCTACACAGTAACAAAATCACGTTTTTTTAGACATGAGTTGTTACGGACTGTTTCTAAACGTTTCGGCAGTCATGACGATTCACGAAACTTTCTCGTTTTTCGTAGCGGCGCGTGACCCGTTTAGTTTCTCGTTAGAAACCACCCTCAGAGCCTCATTTCCCTGCAGCCCACGTTACGTTATGCTACTCGATCTTAACGTATTTTTATCGTGTACCCTTGGTTGACTCGTTTGCTTGTCGGGGGGTGTACACATTTTTTTGAAGTTTCACCACTAGGCAGGGTATACGCGGGTGTGCTCATTGACAAATTGAACAAATATGCTAGCGTGTTTGCGATGTGCCAACCGTGGTTGGGTAGGAGATGGGTAGAACAACATATAGCCCTAGTGTTGAAAGCGTCGAACGTTACAATCCGAGGCCAGCCCAACCCACGAAAAATCAGTGAAACAGTAGGCTAGAAATACGTTTTCCTACCTTTTTTTAATATCTTCACCTAGTTTTCTCGTGGGATGGTTGGCGTCGTACATAGGTAAAGTATGACGTTCGTCGGTTTCAATACTATCATGATATGTGTTCCAAACCAAACATAAATTTGAAATTGCAAACGCCCTAATGTCGCGAGAGGTGGCATTGTTCACCCATGATCGGTAACCTAATAAGAAACAGGGATGCTGGCGCAGGCTGGATTTCTTATTTGAGAAACGTTGCGTTCTACACTATTAATAACTTGAGAGTATCGGCTCCTGTAAACATCAGCCTGAAGTTAATGCTACCTTGTTTCTTGTTAGGTCTTCTGTGCTGTACGAGAAAAGCAGCCGAACGCTTCGTGCTCAAGGTGTAACTTTAATGCATTGGTCGAGGTTCATGATTTTAACGGATGGCATATCTGCACCGATTGCCCCCCTGACACAACTTTGCCCGCTTACAACACAACTTTATCCACGCTCGATAATAGGAGACGCCGCGTGCCTGTTAACATATTGGATGCCTTTGCCTTCGCCAATGTTTTTCTACTGCCCCCTGATGCTATGCGCCCGTTGCTGCCCCGCAGTTTGTTTACGACTTGCCGTACGACTGGAGCTATCTCGCCGAAAAGTAAGCACAGCAGTGACGACCGTGTTGTTGAGTCTTCGTACAAGCATTATTACGAGTAGCATGATTGTTTTGGATCTAACCCTATAATATATTCAAGCACTACGAGTAGGAGGACCGTGTTGGATGTCCGCACAAGAATTTCGAGTACAGTACGATTAGGATTATGTTCGGTGTTTGTTGGGTGTCCTTTTGATGTTCGTTGGGTGTTGGATGGGTTGATGCCTGATAGTGCAGCTGTGTAGCGCGAGCTCAAGCGCCAAAGGCGAGAAGAGCGCAATGCCAGGCACTCTAGGAGGGGCCAGCCCATGTCGGGTATAGGCGCCTCGTATTAAGTACTGCTGCGCAGGACGGAAACGAGGTATGACGTGAAAATCATACTGGTAGTATATGGGGGGTCATTAATGCTTTCCCAGGTAATTGTTTGGTTCGGGCGCACAGTACATACTATATACTATATACTATATACTATATACCCAACATTATAACCACTGTAGCTCTATGCACTCAATCGTGAGCGTCAAGCACTGTTTTTCCGGGGCCCAGCCCAACTCCAAAGGGACGATACGGCAGGGGATGATCCATTCGAGCAAATCACAGTAATCCCAGCAGAATATCGTGACTATCCGAGCAACTCACGGTAAAACCGAGCAAACCACAGTGATCTTCTGAGGAGTGGTGATGGTCGTTTGTAATCGCCCCAAGCAAACCTCATGTTCCCCTCCTTCTCTCTCCCATCGCCCTTTCCGCGGATGTATGGTTCGGACCCGATGGTGTCAATAGTTTGCTGGACCCTGCGCACATCCCCGTTAGCCACGACAAGACTGAAGGGGGCGGGAAGAAAGAAAACGCTGGCGAAATCGACTTCGATGTGAGGACCGGCGGACAGCAGTACTTGGCCAGTATGGTATTTTATTTTGATAGACTTTGCTTTGTGGGGCAAGGTCTCTTCGGCCCCATTCCCTCCATTTCTGTGCCTAGGTAGATCCGATCAATCAGCTCTGCCCGTTTGCTGTGCCTGGGCGAAAGCTCTCCTCCACTGTAGAGTGCGATGTATATATTGTGCTGGGGGGGGTCTTGTTGGTTTGCTGGTTCTTCCTTTCGTTTTGTCGTTTGTTTCCACGCGTTGGACAGATCAGAAAAGACCCCCATTCATGATCTATGCCATTTATGGCAGATAGATCCCTGATCTGTATGATCTGCATGCCTTACAGATCGTGTTTCCCGGTGGCAGCCGTATCATCAGCAAGATCTAGCACGTGTTTTTTTGGGTTGGGTCTGTTCTGCACAGATCCTGCACAAAATATGTTTTCATATCTGCAGGTACGGGATCTAGATGATCTGGATGATCTAGATGATCTGGATGATCTATGATCTGGATGATCTAGATGATCTGGGTCTGTTTTTTCCCGAAGCCTTGGCTGGCTGCTGCTGCTGCTGCTGCTGGTGCTGCCAGGGGCATTGTATATCAGGTTTTTACCTTGGCTATCTACCGCATGGGCAAGGATTCTTTTGTCGAGCTATTAAAAAAAACTACTTCAACGGCTGCCTCTTCGGGCGAGATTTTTCAACAACACATAAGACACGTTTTCAAGTCTCCTAGAACGGGCGAAGCAGCCGCGGTTATATGCTAGAGTCACTGACCTTTAACCTTATCGAGGGGTAAATATGTGTAAAAAACGCGCGGCCGACGTATGGCTTTGCTTGCAAAGCTATTAATATCACATTAAGCATTGACCACGCAACCGGTCGAACTCACAGCTGACGGATTTGAAGGGTTTTTCACAGACACTGTATACCTGGGGAACACCCTGCAGCGCACCATGGCTGTTTGACATGTAGCGCGCGCACCGTGGAACAGGTTTTCCGGGAGGGAGCTGATGCGCCGAGCCCACGAGGCTTCTGCTCACTCGTTCGATCCAACGCTTTCGGCAAGACCAAGAAGCAGACGGCGTCGCGGTACACCTTCGAGGCCCCGGGGGTAATCCGCGTTCGATCCGAGGGCAAGAAAGACGGAGAGCCCACTTTTGGCGCGGCTCTTCACTGCATCCCCCTCGGGAAGGGGCGGTCGAGAATTTTGTTTAAGGCAAGCTGCGTGCCGATGCGTTTGCCGTGCATATTCACTCAGTGCAGGGCGATACATTGTCCTTGGATAGTTTGGTATACCTAAGCCACCGGATTCTTTTTTCACCGGATTTTGTTTTTTCATAGGGGTTCGCTTTCATTTTTCTCAAAATCGACTTTTGGCGCGGAAGGGGCGGTCAAGAATTTTGTTCACGGCGAGCCGCGTGCTGCGTGCCGATGCGTTTGCCGTGTGCCTATTCGTTCAGAACAGGTCGATACTAAAATTACCCTTGGACAGTTTTGTATACCTAAACCACCGGATTTTGTTTTTCATCGGGTTTCGTTTTTTTCGTTTTTTCCGAAAACGATTTTTGACTTACTAGTAGTAAAAATGAGATATCATGTATACCTCAGAAAATAAATGGTGTTATTAATAGTACGATATCATGGGTCGCGCACACTATTAATAGTATGTTAAAACCGCTCCCCTTCTCCGTTGACGTGTCGCCGTAAATAGGCCTCATGAGGGCCATCTGGCATCGGTAGCTTTCCTGTTAGGCCCTGCCATTTATTTCCTCCGCGATGTAACGTGAATAGTTGAGCTTCAACTTTATTGAATAATTTGTTCGGCTCCTTCTGTGCGCCATTGTTTTCGTTTTTGGGATATCGGCAGACGTACGCGATGAACTTCCCGACGCTCGTGAAGATAATTTTCAGCCTCAAGCCCATGGTTCTCCGACATCTAAACTCGTGCAAGGTACGCTTCCTTTTCATTTCTGCCTTCGCTTCCTTCTATTACGGGGGACCATAGTAAACAGGACCAAATATCATTCGTAAAAATAGGGAATATATTGGTTTTTGTGTGCACCGTAGGTCCTGTTTACTAGGGTCCCCCTTAATAATGTATTGGTACCCAGTTTTTTGGTTACCCTCCTGCACGAAGGTATGAGTACAGTATGATAGCGCAGCTATTGTGTGGAGGCTTGGCCGTCTTCCCTTTAGCTGGTTGTGAAGACGGGACTGGGTCTTCGAGGGTCAACGCCCGCACCTGTGGGTATACGTTTAAAACCGAAGTGCCCCTCGAAATGCCGAGCACCACGCTTCGACTTGACAGGGTCCTGCTGCTCTTTCTAATTTTTATTTTGCGCTCTAATAATTGCACTCAGTGTTAGTGCTGGGTCTGCGCAAAGTTCAACGGTAAATGCTGCTATTAAGGCTACGAGGTTGGTTGGACCTCGCGACTAGTAGTTGGAAGTTGGATGGCGGAGCAAAAACCAATTAACTGACTCAGTATTTTATTTCTAAACGAGACACTTGGAGGCACGAACGCTCCAACTTGGATGTAAAGACACAGAACGCCACAAAATTATCGCAAGCAGCTAGCCGCAACACCCATGTATCCAATTAATACTTGGAGGTATCTATTTTGTGACTTCTAGTCAGCCAAACTCACAGCCCTTACTGCTACAGTCTAACCTTCCTTTCGAGCGTGCAGATATTGGAGCAAAGCTTATAAGCCAACTAACTCCCAGCCCTGCCTGCCATGGTCTTGTCATGGTCTTGTCGTGGTCTTGCCATGGTCTTGTCATGGTCTTGTCATGGTCTTGTCATGGTCTTGTCATGGTCTTGTCATGGTCTTGTCATGGTCTTGTTGTCGAGTGCGCACATTGTAGAGCGAGACATAAAGTCAGTCAAATTCACAGCCGTAACTACTAAGACTTTTTCGTTGGGCGTGCAGACATTGAAGCAAGGCAGAAGTCAACCAACCCACCACACTAACTCCTACTTGGTATATAGCCGTAACTGCTGAGGATTTTGTATCGGGGGGTGGAGACATTAGAGCAAGGCAGAAGTCAACCAACCCACAACACTAACTCCTATATATTGTCTTGCCATCGAGCGTGCAGATATTGGAGCAAGACATGAAGCTCATATGCGCGCAGGAGGACCACGTGGCGAGGACAGGGCAGTCCCTTTCGGAGGCGTTTTTGCCGATCAAGACTGCTGACACCTTGGTCGTGGAATTTAGGAAATGGCTGGACCATGTTGGTCACGGCATGCCACACTACGTAGGCTGGAAGACAAACAAGGTGCGGACACAGCGGAGGTGACTTCTCTTTTTTTTTTTTCAAAGTTCCAGTCTGATTACGGTTAGGGTACTATCATACTACCAGGTATGTGTTGTGCGCTGGTTTCTGATGTCACGTTTATTTCTTGCCTGAGGCGTACGGTTAGCCGAGGGAGTGACTGGGTCATGTTGTTCACGGCAGGCCGTACTACATGTAGGGTGGACGACGAGGAATGTGCGGACTCAGCCTGAGGTGGCTTCTCTTCATCCACGTCATTTTCCCACACTTCGGGCAGATCATGATGTAGATCATGTAGATCATGTAGATCCTATATCTATCTGTCGTTATGGTGTGTTATGTAGGATCTGTGTAGCACCAGATCACGATCTAGATCATGTAGATCGCCTAGATCCTATATCTGTCGTTATGATATTTTGTGCAGGATCTGTGCACAGAGCACAGATCCAACCCAGCAAGCGTTCGCTGTATCCTTCAGATAATCCGGTAATCTCACCCGGCAAGATGATCTATAGGATCTATAGGATCTATAGGATCTGTAGGCCATGCAGATCATGTAGACCAGGGATCTATCTATCTATCCTGAAATACACAGATCATCAATAGGGATCTGATCGGTGCGATGTGCGCAATATTCCAATCCGATTACGATCCCGATAGCATGATGATGATGATGCTGATGACGATGATCATCATGCTGATGATGATGTTCTCACTTCAGCTCGTTTTCCTGAAATTTTGTCCGTGGTCACAACACCTCGCTCGTACTGCTAGAGAAAGAAAGATACAGAACGGGTGAGAGCTTCAGGCGCAATACGCGCTGGTGCTTTGACGTGGAGAAACCATAGGCCCCAAACCAGCTGTCAAGATACTGTAGACTGCGGCGTTAGTCTAGTAATGAGGATTGGATGAGGTCTGCGGCTGCTCGGCTTTATGGTTGAGTGTCGTGAATGCAAGACTGACACATGACCATGCTCCATACGGCATCGATGACACCCCCCATTACATGACGTACCTTGAAAGGCTAGAGCCACGATTATCTGCAGCAATGCGGTCAATCTGTTTGGTAGCTGCTGTCAGCGGTCACGCTTTAAGCCAGGATTGTCTCTACGAGTACAGCAGGGATGCAACGAGCCCGTCTTTTTGGTAACTGCTGTCAGCGCCGTCGATACGCACAGACATACGATACCACACAGGGATGGCAAGCATCACCATATTTATCGTTTACCGTGGAACTTAATTAATTGATTAAAGTTCACCCTCCACACGCCTAATATGTTTCCTCAGGACGTTTCGCGCAGTTAAGCTGGCAAAGACCGTTAGATGTGCCCATAGACCCCCTGCACATCTGCCTCACCCCCCC
>JBBMKB010011786.1:0-17333 GCA_037833945.1 Alaria marginata | reverse complement strand
ATAACCTCTTTTGGTCTACTGTAGATCCTGTTTATCATGCGAACGGCAAACAGATATGAACCACCCTTATTATTTCATATTACCATATTCACTGTCCAGTAACCCCCCTCCCCGCCCCTCTCGCCCTTTCCCTCGCTGCTCCCATCGTCGGTTTAGCCCTAGCACCATCCGTGCAATTATTCCTACTCATTAGGCGACCTAAAACTATTCCTAACACCCTTCCCCCTGAACAATATTACGACTTTCTGTACAAAACAATCTGTTATGTTCTATAGCTGTCAGATTTTGTCCCCCTCATAAGCGGGTTATATAGTTTCCGTGCACGGACTGATTAAAGACAAATCGTCTACGTATCATACTGTTGACCCTGGTACTCGCTAGTACTAAGGGGAGTGGCTGACATATACCCTTCATGATGACATACAAAACCCCCCCGTAAAACGCGCGATCGATGTATAACACACAACTTGCCAAGTGAGTTTCGACGAAATCCTCGATCTCACAGCTGGAGTGTTTTCATACTTCGCGGCGCCTGAGCGCCCTCGTTTTGTTTTTAAATCCTCGCAAACATCTCGCCCTCAGACTGGAATCCGTGAAACCTCGATCTCGAGCCGAAAACGTTTTTTCTCGCGCGCTCTCTTCTCGGGTCTCGCGGCCGGGCCTGCCCCCTGTGTCTTCCGGTGCGCTTAGCGCCAAGCTTGCTCTCGTCGCCGAGGGGGGGTGCTCTCAACCTTGCTTTCTGTTGCGGGGCTTCGGGCAGAAAGCAGTCTTGACTTGACTGTTGTTGCTGCGGTGATTGGTTAGGCTCGTGTCTGTGACGTGTAACTGTGGCATTTCGATTTTTTCGTCGGCTCCGCTTTGGCTGTTTTGTGGAGATGTTGCCGAGCGAGACTCGTTACCTGCTGCAATTGGCTTGACCCGGGGGATGCTGACTGGACTGTCGTCCAGTTTTGTGGTGTTATGCTCAAGCATTCAAATTTCAAGTAATACGATCTTCTTGCCGGATCCATTAAGACTTATGATCTGACACCCAATTCAGTGATTATTTTTTTATTATTTCATCGTCAGATCTATGCATGAAGCGTGGCACCGAGCTCGCCGTCCCGGCCGAGAGAGATACCTCTTATTTCTTGATTTCTTGTGGTGGTGCGGATGCTGGGCAAAACGCAGGCTTCGCTTGACTGCGGCTGGATGCTGTGATTGACTCCACGTTGGCTTCTTCTGATGCGGACGCTACATGTTGGCAGAACGCAGTATTGGCTTGACTGCGGATGCTCTGATTGGCTCCACTTGGCAATGCTGCTGTTTTTTGGAGATCTTCAAGAAGATCGTTTATGTTGATACTGCGCTGCAAATACTCGGTAGAACTGCCTTTGCTCGCGGCTTAATTAAATCCTACCTTTTCTTAATTAGAAAGACTATCACCGGTACTGTGTAAATCGACGCCCTGTGGTCGAAATGGTGGTAAAGTGATCACCAATGTCGCTGCTGGGGTCCGAACCCGGGCGCACCCTCGAGTTTACTTTTTTTTTTATGTCCTTTTTGTATCCTGTGTTTTTCAGTCCTTTTTTGTTATCCTTTTTAAAATCCATTCTTCTCCCTTTTTTCTCGCCTCCGATGTTCGCGTCATAATGTAGGCTTTGACAGTAGCAGTGTTGCGCGCTACTCGTATTAATAGTGTGGGTTTCTACTTACCTGGGATATAATAAGCACGGAGATTTTTCTGTTTTTTCCGTTGCCGAAAACTGCCTACTGCCCACAGAGCGCACAGCACTTACTTAGTCGGGCCTCCCTTTTATTTATCTCTAAATTATGAGGCTGTCAGTGCGCAGCCCTAGATAATAAATTACAGTATACTGACAAAAATATAGAAACATGAGAATGAGACACATAAATTGATAATAACGAGCCTGAAAAAATAACAAGGAATATCGGGGGAAATACGACACGGCGTGCCATGGAGTGCAGCACGGTTCGCAGGCAGAAATGGGGTGATAATTACGGTTAGGGTTGTAACTCCCTGTCGAGGTAGAGGCCACAGCACAGTGATGGCATTTTCATGGCAATGCCATGCCATGGTACAGGAGTGAGAAATTATACTGATTAACAAGACCGACAAACGAAACGAGTCTGAGAGTTGAGACTGATTAGTATTTTGTGGGAGATTGAACGAAGGAGAACTGGCGTTTGTGTAGAGGTACTGGAGGTTTGGCCGGATGGGAGAGAGGGCATGGGTGAAATGGTTTGGAGGTTTGGTTGGGGTCCAATTGGCTGAAGTGAAGAGACAGGGAAGGGAGGAGAGAGAACGAAAAATACATCATATAATACTACGGGACTCTGCGTTACGGTGTGTGCGGCCAGGTTCTGATACTGGGTACGAGGTCGGCGGGTTGAAAGAAAAAGGGGGATAAAAAGCTGGAACAGAAAACATGAAACATCACGCGAGCGAGTGCTCAAGCAGCAGGGGCTGCTGCAAGGAAAGCGGCACACTCATTAGGCGTGGACGCGGCAGGAAGGGGGCTAGCGAAGTTGCGGAAAATCTGCATCCTGCTGCAACTCTTGGCATGCGAAACACTTACCAGATTTGGTACAACTTGGTTCTGCAAGTGTGTAAACAGACATCAAAACATGAGACAAAAAAACGAATCAGGAGTTGTTTAGCCTGCCCGAAGCATGGGTGCCAGCGAATGCCGGCACCTATGCGAAGCCTTGTATTTTGTTTTATACTACAGAATGAAGGCAGAGGCATCTTTAAAAGAGTGAAACGTACTGATTATTTTTAGCATGAAGAAAATGAGACGTGCTGCTCGATCGTGTTGTATGTTATTGGGGAGACCGGACGCAGTCCCACTTGTCACTTTTTGGACTGGACGCTGAGATTTGTTTTTTCGTCGGTGTCAATTCTCGGGCTCGTTTCGTTTGTCGGACTCATGAACCAGTACAATGTATCACTATTGCTTGCTTCTGATGTTCATGTCAGTTTTATTTCTCTGATAATTTCTATAATAATTCCTCAGACGCGTTATTAGCCTAGGTTCTGTGAGTTCGTTGTCGGCGTGAGTTCTCAAACGCACTTCTGAGAGTTCTAGGTTAGTCTCATTTTTGTGCAGAATATTTTCATGTTTCTCAGACTTTATTTACTTCATATGCAGGTACTGGTCGGTTACCTGTCTCCTTGCTCTGACATCCATACTCAGTTATGAGACTAGCGCATATAAGTCTTGGTTGGGTTGCACGAGCGAATGCCTTCAAAGTCATGTTTCCGGTGTGATATTGAACTCCTCTTGCCACGAGCTCATCCTGCTACGAGCTCAGAAACTTCACCTGCACCCCTACCGCGGGATAACTATTTTGTTATTTCGCCGCACTGCCAACGTTGTGGTTTTCTGGTGCTGCTCGTTCAACAACGCAGCGTATCTCTAACACCCCCCACGCGTCCCGCACACGTCGGGCCGCTGCCAGCCCGCAGCCCGGACGCCTCTGTCTGCATGAGACCCTTATACCCTTGTACGTGAAGTATGGACATGCGCCTCGAGTTCCCTCCAAGAGTCTTGGGCTACTTGAATATAGTGGCATGAAAACATGCGTCGTTTCTCATACGGACGGAAGAATAGGGGCCGTTTCTTTAGCATAGGAGTACCTACCGGCCCTTGTGTTCCCGTCCCTTTGGGATGTTGATAGTCATGTATCGCTTACGGAAGGACCCCCTGTACAGCCAACGAACCTTTACGAGCCCGCAACTTTGACACGCGAAACCGGCGGCCCACGTCCCTTTTTAAGCCCCCTTACGAGTCTGCGACCGCCGGAGGCATTGGCGCCGCTGCCTTTAGATGATGCTCTCCTGCCGTGTTACTAAAGGGACTGCAGCGGGGTTTAGCAGTACCTATCCCGGTGGCACGATATATATTTACCCGGCTTTGGATATTGTAGAGCCCGTAGTTTTGTTAATATGAATATGTACCGGTACTTAAAATTCTAGCCACAGTGATAACCAATATGCTGAACTTCTTGAACCGTTTCGCCAAAAAACGGTGCACCGTGGTTATTCATTTCGAAAACACGGTATACCCTAGACATTGTCGTGAACATTCCAGTATGAGTGCGTGAAGCATGCGTGTTACAATAGTTCAACTGACCATGTAAACTCTGCCGTAAAACAATATACCGTCTGAAGTTCAAGCGGTGTGACGTACATATTTTGTTTGTTTTTGCCGTGGAAACCCATCCCATTACCTTCAAAAGGCGTAGGAAACACTTTCAGAGAGCGTGGCATACCAACGTGATGCGAGCGTTTCATGCTCTATTCAACCGTTGCAGGCACTGGCGAGGGGTCGGACGTTTCAGGTACACACTGCTTCATTATAACAATTTGCAATGGATATATTTTTTGTTCATGTTCCGATGGTGTGGTGTGTGTTCGTGGTTCAACTGGCAAAATATGACCGCTGATTTCACTTATTTCGGTGCCCGGCTGGCGCAACGAGTTCAACGCGCTTTGGAGTTTAATCCGTGCAACTGCTCTGTGCTATAGTTCGTGTGCCTACTCTTGGCACATGAGCAGGGCGGGCCGTGTCTTTTTCATGCGCACCGCAGTCATTGCCATTTTAGTTTCTAGTTTTCATGCGCACCGCAGTCATTGTCATTTTAGTTTCTAGACTGGTGAGTTTCCCTCGGGTGATACGAGTGCTCGATGTATGATGAATTATCCGCAGTTTCACGTTGCGGTTGGTGTGGAGGTTATTTTGATGGCTGCCATGTGCCTTGATGGCCTGGTCCATAGCTCAGTTGGCAGCGTTTGTAGATTTATCTAACCATTGGACCGTGTAATGCCAGCATTCTGCCATATTCCGAACTATTGTTGGGGCGTCACGGTACTGCTGGATCCAGCAACATATTCACTTCCACTAGAGATAAATGCTGCCTTTCGCAATCTGTTCAGCTCAGATGATGAGAAAAACACAGTGCTTCTACCTCTGTGAGTTAATAATGGTACCGCAGATCACCCACTAAAATATATTTAGGCAGTTTGGATAGCCTCCTGCGCCTGGTATCGGTTAGTACTATTAATAGGTGAAATTATTCACAGAGTACTACTACTCAGTGAATGTTTTCACACAGTCTTCCATTCTCTGGTTCGTCGTAAACGCAGGCCTGATTGGGACTGCCTTGCGGAGAGTGTCACTCCTCCCGTTTCACAGAGTTCTATTAATAGGTGATTTTTTTGACACAGTCTTCCATCCTCTGGATCACCGTAAACGCAGGCCTGATTGGGATCGCCTTGCGGAGCGTGCCACTCCACCCGTATTTGGCTGTTTCCCAGCTGCCTATTAAGAACAGTATTCGTATGTAACGCCGACCGCGTACGACAATCCGTGCCCAGTTCCAATCTCAGCCATACCCGTTGCTATGCTGGTATGGTAATCTCACTTGGTAAGACCTTACCTGCATGTTGTCCCGGGTATACTTTAGTGTCCATAGTATTGAGTAGAATGCGGTTCGTCCCTCCGGCCATACATTCAAGCAGGGTACCTGCTATACTGTTTGTATCGAGTAGACCATACACCATGTAGGCACTTAATTATAATTGATTGCACCTGATCATTCATCCAGCAATGCAAGATATATTCCAGGCTTTGGGGCAATCAACAGCAGAGGCAAACACCATGTAGGAAAACATACACACGCATTATTACTGCTTCAAGGGCACATAGGTGCCGAACTAGCACACACCAAGTCAGCCCTGCAGGCAGCACAGCTTGCACATGCAAGCTCGACTTCCCCCTTCCCCTGGTTGTAGCCCTATTACTACCCCTGTTCGTGCTTTTGCTAAGCAGCAATGCTGCAGCTGCACTTCTGCAGGCAGAGCAGTTCGCACAGGCAGCGTGAAATAGGCACATGACCTCAACTTGTGACGGCGTCACGAAAACCCTAGTCCAAGAGAGGTGGTGAGGACTTTCCGGCTGTCCCCTAGTTGCGGACACATGCCACGGTAGGAGTGCACCAAATTTTTCCCGAGGTTCTAAACTTGAGGGGCGCTATACCTAATCGAAACGTTATCATTGATGAAACATCGAAATCTCATTATGTTGAACAATCTTATGGTCTCGGTAGACGACTAATGACGTGATCAGACAATAATGGAATACTAAATAATTTGTGTGGACGAAAGCCCTCGGTCAGAACGGAAACTTGACAAAAGTATGCCGCCTATGTTAGCACGTGGCTAGAATATCAAGTCAGTTACCAACCGAGGGACGACGAGATATTTAAAGTGCAGCAAGGCGTGTATTGTGATAAGATATGCGAATACTTTTGACCTGGAATAATTTGTGATAATGGGGCTCCTGAGCTGAGGAACCTCCGTACATGTTTGGAATGCGACCTGTGTTGCGACTGCTTCCGTGCGCGTCTTGGCAACAGGGTTGCCCATCGGCCTTCACGTCTTGTTTTGTGTATGGCTGTGTCTGAGTGGTGTTTGGGTGGAGGGTATACCTGTTTGGGCGGCCTATAATCCCCCTTAACTGAGGACGCACATCACATTAGTGATATCTACTTGCCGTAAAACGAGTCGGAGACAGGCACCAAGGCCATGCTTCTCAGTGGTTGGTCGGAAAAGGTGTTATTGGGTCGAAATATTGGAGGTATATTTGAGCCCACCTGATTGTGTTTGTTGCCTGGACACATCGATGGCTGAATCCCGTCCACACTCGCGTATGTGTGCCTCACTCACCTGTCGAAGTGCCGGACTACGGTTTGCGTCGGCTGCTCCTTTGTCGGTCTTGGAAAACCGCACCTTGCCGTTAAACTTGTTGTATTCTTCAGTTTCGAAGAGTTTTATTTCTTGCTTCTTATAATATTCTACGACCCCATTTTCGGCCATAACATTTTCGTTGTTCTGCTCTTGATTCTCCTTTGATAAGCACCGTTGCTTTGTTGTGTTCGTGTCGAACAGCGCGTGGCCTGTCTAGCCTTCGCATAACAGGGACCCCCCCCCACACATATCTTCACCGTGAAAACAGCTCCCTCTTAAGGTTGTGGCAGGCGAGCACGCTTCAAAATATTGTTAGATGCTGGAATTTGGAATGCGTGTACTTTCCATCTGGCACGTGGTAGGACGTGCCCCTTTCACTTGCGCCTAGCATTAAGGTTAGCGGAAGGCGTTCTCGTCGGAGTTCTAGTGTAATTCCGCGCGTGTTTTGGTCCCTCTTAGTACCTACTTCTGTCTTGGCTTTCGATTCTTACGACCAATCAGGCCGCAGCTAAACCCAAAGCGGTTTACGGAGGGAAATACGTGTACAAGTTGATGTAGCGCCTTGTTACTCAACTTCGTTAGGTTGTCGAGCGGTAGAACGTCATATGAGTTGGCTTGTCTTCAGATCATAAAATTCTACGTTATTTATTTTTGTATTCTGATCAAATGCGATTTATTTGAGATCGCCTCGAACACCTAACCCCCTTTTTTGCTTCTTGTTCCATGTTCGAACACAGAAACACCATGCCGGACGCCGTAACCGAGCAGAAAAAATCTACTGGGGACGATTTTCCGCTTCACACCAACCATGACGTCATGACGTTGCTAGCGGCACTACTCTCCAACCAGCATGCGTTTTTCGCCGGGGTATCGAAGGACTGGAGGAGCGCTTGGGGGAAGCAACCGAAACTCACGCAAGCCATATTGGCCGAGACCTCCTTAACTCAGCTGCAATGGAGCATCGATGGCGGCCTAGGAAACAGGCCCGTCGTATGTGAACGTATCGCCGAGCTCTGCGGCGTTGATGTTCTGCGATATGCTCACTCGAACGGGTGTGAGTTGTCGGAGAAAGCGTGCGTCAACGCCGCCGCCAGGGGGGACCTCGGTATGATACAGTGGGCCCTTGGCGAGACCTGCAGTTGGCGCAAAGTTATCTGCAGAGCTGCTGCAACCGGGGGCAGTTTGGCCATTCTGCGGTGGGCGCACGCTAACGACTGCCCTTGGGACGCAACTACGTGCAGCGGTGCCGCTGGGTCAGGGCACCTCGATATCCTGCAATGGGCACGGTCCGAAAACTGTCCATGGGACATCAACACGTGTGCCAAGGCTGCTGAAGGCGGGCACCTCGACGTTCTGCGTTGGGCGCGGGGGCACGGCTGCCGTTGGGACTATCACACGTGCCAACGAGCTGCTGCCAGAGGACACTTGGAGGTGCTTCAGTGGGCGAGGGCGAATGGTGCCGAGTGGATGGGGGACACGACATACGCTGCTGCCGAGGGGGGGCATTTGGAACTCCTCCAGTGGGTGAGAGACCAAGGTTGTCCCTGGGGCGAGATTGTTTGTTTAGGGGCTGTCAGAAACGGAAACTTGGACAATCTGAAGTGGATGCTAGCGCACGGCTGCCCCTGGGCCAGCGGGGCGGGCCATGAAGCAGCCGAACGGGGGCACCTTCACATTCTCGACTGGATTCAGACCAGCGAGCATGTTGTCAGCTACGATCGCATGTGCAGGGCAGCTGCAACAGGAGGGAACCTGGACGTGCTTAAGTGGGCCCGAGCTATAGGCTGCAACTGGGACGTTGATGTATGTGGCGCGGCAGCTACGGCCGGTCATTTTGAGGTGCTTAAATGGGCACGGTACAATGGCTGCCCTTGGGACAAATCAACCTGCTGGGGTGCTGTAGTGGCAGGTAAGCTGGATATGCTGCGTTGGGTTCGAGCACGAGGATGCCCATGGGACAGCGGTATCTGTGGTGTCGCCGCTAGTTCAGGTCGTTTTGAGATACTTAAATGGGCTAAGGCTAACGGTTGCCCCTGGGACCAAAGTACGTGCGAAGGTGCAGCCTCTAAAGGTCGCCTTGACATACTGCAGTGGGCGCGGGCACAGGGCTGCCTATGGGGTGGTAGCGTATGCCGTCTTGCGGCTAGAGACGGCCATCTTGAGGTGCTGAAATGGGCACGGTGTAACGGCTGCCCGTGGGATGAAACGGTTTGCGCCATGGCCGCCTCGACAGGGCAGCTGGAAATTTTGCAGTGGGCCCGGCAACAAAACTGTCCATGGGATGGTAACACGGTTTTGCTGGCTGAGGCGTGGGGGTTCGAAGAGGTGAAGGAGTGGGCAAGGCGGAACGGTTGCCCTGTTAAACACGTATTTTGGTAAACATCAATGGTTGCGTTGGTGGATTGGGTGAGTCTGAACGTCGGCCCTGTTTCGCATGCGGTTTGAAATACCAATGTTGTCATAGAACAGGCACTGCATTTCTACTCCGGCTCCCCCACGTCGCTTAGTATCCTTTTTTTTCTCGTTGATGGTCGGGGCTATATCGACGAAAGGATATGTTTCTGCAGGCGAAGACCGTCCGTTTATCAGCACCGGTCTATTTGGTGTAAGACAGTGTGCCGGTACATATTTGTCTTGGTAGCGTACTTTGCGATAATTTCCGCAGTGTGACGGTCAGCTTTTGCTATCAATTGTGTCTGCAATATAGGTATTGGTTGATAGGCAAATGAAATAACACGATTCTGTGGTATACGCCTCTTTTTTTAATTTGCATGTGATGGGATTTTGAGGTTGTCCCTTGACATGCGAACCTCCTCTCTTGTTTCTTGTCTCTCACAAGGTACAGTATTTTGAAACCTCGCCATTAGAGGTTTCTAGGTTATGTAACCGACTACTACCTCGTTCTTCTAACTGGATCGGTGGCTGGAGCACAGCCCTTGCATCAACCCGTTCGAACAATTTGCTTGGCGTATGATATAACGTGACTTGCATTGCGTTGATCGCAGATAAGTCACAAAACCTGATTGGGGCGCTTCCCCTTGCAAGCCGGACTATGCTTCCTATTTTGAATGATGCTAATGGTTTCGATACACACGCATCTAGCTAGCGGCCCTTGAAACAATCAAAAGGACGGAAGTTCGGGGCACAGGTTTCCGTCTCGTTACCATCGGGGTGCATCGGATACCAATACATGTCTCATATTACGGCAATGCAAGCCGCAAGCATTAGCGATATTCCTGTAAGGGTATTGGCGATTGGACATTGTCACGGCACTGCCGGAATCATATTGAAGTTATGAAGTCGCAGTCAATGGCCTCAGTTCCCCTTTAAAGGCCCAAAAGGCCTATGACACTGCCTCGATATTGCCGAAATAATCCGCGAACGTATGTGTAGTCTGTTGAACGGCATGGAGATGTCATGGACGCCTGTCCACATCGCCGTTACTATGTATACTCTGGTGACCTCAGTATGGAAATACCGTCGCGGTCCACAACCTGCGGAGGATGCCGGGGGCACGTGACGATGGGGGTAATGACGAGTGCTCTCCGACCGCAGAATAAAATATTGGCACACCGCCAAATATTTCTACCCTCTACGTACTGCGCATGGGCTTGTTTTGCTGCATCCAATGTTGTTGGCGGGGATACTATACTTTTTTATTTTTAGACATTCAACACGGGTGGAGGTGGCAAAAGTGAGGAACACCTCCGGTAGCGGTCTAACATGGGGAGGGGGGGGGGGAGAGTACATGTGTCGTGATGGTGCAACCCAGAGCCAGTACCCGTTGTGGCAGATGTACCTGGCCGAGGGGTTACATTCCTCTCGCGCGACACAGAATTACATAAGTTCGTATATTTTGAAAGATACACCATAAATCACAGAACGATTGATGCTGTCGAGATCCTTTTTGGTCACGAAAAAATACTAAGAAACGAATTTGGCGTCATGCGGTAAACTTTGACAACCAAAACGTGCGAATGGCAAAAAACAAACAATGCGCTTGCAGCATGAACGATACTGAGGAGTGGTCTCGATATGCAGAGATGCGCCATGTCTACGGAGTTCACAAGGACCGACATACGTGACACAATAATCGACACGGCATATTGTTTCGAAGTGAAAACACCATCAGCTAGGGTGGACGATCTCCGAAGTCACTCTCTCTTTCGCACCATCTATTCGTTCAGACCTTCCTTCTGGTCACGGAAATACCCCAAATCATCCCGACTAATGTTTGGAGTTGCCCACATCACAGACCCTTAAGTATGTGTGTCCGGTAGGTCTCCTTGAGTGCTAAGTTTAAGTTAAGCCGATTTTTACACGATAGTGCCATGTACTGCGATGTCGAGATCTGATTGACATAGAACCCAAGGTAGCCTCGATTGTCGGGTGTGGTACCACTAACACGAGGCAAGGGGGGAAGCCGTAATCCAGCAGCGGCCGTACATGGATGATGTTCGTGTCTGTTTCCAACACCCCGTGATGGCGCCGACCAGTTGGGTTCGTTCGAACGCATGCAATGCGTGAAACACATCATGTAAACGATTTAGTCGCACGGACACCCAGAAACCATCAACAGGTGTTTGTTAGAAACACTCTCAAATCAATCGTGTTTACTTGACTGAGAGGTGTGAAAGTTGCGTTTCTCGTAGTGTTCCGAGGGATTCATTGCAGTAGAAACAAACGGTGACATATCAGTGGCGAAAAGCGGCAGAAAGAATACATCCTCACCTCCCATTTAAAAAAAGGTGGGACGGTTCGGCGATGATAAATACATATGTGTGGGTTTCATCCACTGATTTATGGCGTATTACTTGGACGAAGATCGGTTTCGCTTAGGTATAAGCGTAAACCAACATGACCCGCACGCGTGCCAGGTGCGAGAGGTAATAACTGACAACCATAGCATTGTTTGGCTGGTTTTGCCGATTTGACCCGCTGAAATCATTGCCTCTCCTCCTTATAGCTTAGCGCGTGTGCCTAGGGGCAGGGTCGTTCGGCATGTTGATAGTCGCAGTAAGAACACTGTTTGCTACCAGGGAGCAGGGGGAATGGAAACAACACGACGTTCTAGCGGACCATAGTAGGCACTTGGGGCGACCTAGCTGACGTGAGATATTCCCATATGGGTCAGTTCTCTTACCATATTCCGTCCTGACAGCAACCGTGGAATCATACATTAGGATATTTGTTGCGTCAAATACTGCATACGCGTATTTCCCAAGGGCGCGTTCTATTTTGTCATCGTTCCCGTCGCCAACCGATGACCAACAATTCCTCCAGAGCCTCCCAAACGTTTGTTGAACACGATATCTCTCTCATCCGCACGTGTCGAATGTGACTAAACCATTGAGGCTTAGTGGTCTGCATGATCAACGAACGCAGGGCAGCCGTTCCTACTTGCCCATATCCTGACTACCTCGTGGCCGGCCGCCTTAGCGTTTCTACACGTACGCCCATTCCATGGACAACGTTCACCTCGAGCCCACTGCAATATGTCCAGGCGCCCTGCAGATGCAGCGCTACTGCATGTGTGTTCGTCCCAGGGGCATCCATTGGCTCGAGCCCATTTGAGCACGTTCAAGTGGCCGTTTGCGGCTGCTGCGCTACAGGTATATGCATCCCAAGGGCAGCCTTCCTGTCGAATCCATTGAAGAATCGCCAAGTGACCTGCCACGGCTGCCACCCGACAGGTGATTTCGTTCCAGCGGCAGCCCTTGCTCCGAGCGTACTTCAGTACCTCAAACTCACCTGCCAAGGCGGCCTTGTGACATACACGAGCATCCCAGGAGAAGCCGCTCTCTCGCGCCCACCGAAGAACGTCCAGGTTCCCTCCGACAGCAGCAGCCTGGCACACCCGATGCTTCTTCCAGCCTTGGTGGTTGGCCTCCATCCATTTGAGAATATGAAGGTGGCCATGATAAGCTGCAACGCTTCCTGAGTTAGCGGGCAACTTGCATCCTTGCGTAAGCAGCCACTCAAGCATGTCCAGGTGCCCGTATGTAAGAGCCATGTCCGACAAACTGGGGGGGTGCCAGGGGCACCCTTTGGCTAGTGCCCACTGAAGAAGCTTAAGGTGGCCCCCCTTGGCGGCAAGGATGGCCGTATCGCCCCACCAAATAGAGCCGTTCGCGCGAGCCCACTGAAGCAACTCAAGGTGTCCATTTTTAGCTGCATTAGGACACGTGTCGCAGTGCCAACCACAGCCATGAGCACGGGCCCACTGAAGAATTTCAAGGTGCCCGCCCCCAGCAGCCTTTGAGCACGTTTCGCTATTCCATGGACAGTTTTCGGAACGAGCCCACCGCAGGACATCGAGATGCCCAGAACCGGCGGCTTCGTAGCAAATAGTTTCATTCCAGGGGCAGCCGTTAGCTCGTGCCCACTGAAGAACGTTTATATTGCCGGCCTTAGCAGCTTCCAGGCACGTGTCGTAGCGCCAGGGGCAGTCGTGAGCTCGCAACACCTGCAGAATTCCTAAGTGTCCACCTCTAGCAGCCATTCTGCACGTTCCATCACCCCAAGGATGGCCTTCGGAACGTGCCCACTGAAGAATATCGAGATGCCCTGCACCGGCGGCTATGTCGCTAGCCATACCATGCCAAAGACAGTCGTTTGCGTGGGCCCACTGAATAATGTCTAGGTGGCCTCCCTCAGCAGCCTTGAAATATGTTTCGCTACTCCAGGGACAGTTTTGGGAACGTGCCCACTGTAAGATGTCCAGATGCCCTGAACCGGCGGCCTCGCTACAAGTTTTTTCGTCCCAGGAGCAGTCGTTGGAGCGTGCCCACTTAAGAATATGCAAACTACCTCCCGCCGCAGCAGCTTCACATACCACCTTTCGCCAGCTACAAGTTTCTCCGAGTGCCCACTGGATCATATCGAGGTCGTCTCGGGCCACGGCCTTGAAACATGCCACTGGGGACAGCCCACATCCGTTCTTGTACGCGCACTTCAATATCTCAACGCCGCAGGTTTCGGCGATATGTTCGCACACCGTTCGCTTGTTTCTCAGCCCGCTATCGAAACTCCATTGCAGTTGAGATACAGAGGTTTCGGCCGTTATGGCCTGCGTAAGCTTTGGGAGCCCCCCCCAAGCGCGTTTCCATTCCTTCGATACACCAGCGAAGAACACATGCTGGTTGGAAAGTAGTTCTGCCAGTAAGGCCATGACGTCCGCGTTGACGCGAGGCCGAAGTTCCACTCTTCCGGACTCTATCTCGTTAGACCCGGCGGTTTGAACGGGGCTCAGATCTCTGAATGAGGGAGAGTCGGAAATGACGTCAAGGGTTTTGTTTCAGATGCTAGATACTCTATAAGATCACACCAATCAAAACAAAAGATTATACAACGTGCAGCCATTTACCGACCACGTTATTTTGTATATTCACCTGCGGGTGAAATATTTAAACAAATCACGCCGAGCAACACAGATTACCTTTCGCTAACATTGCACGGAGTTGACTTAGGACAGCCATGTCGCTCACAGTTTTGACTACGGTTTACTGGCATCACAGAAAGCAAAGAACAAGGCAGGTGGTTCAAATGTAGCGACAGGTGAAAAGCAGGACTGCCGTGCATGCTCAGTAAATATTCAAATCAGTCCATTGCCCAACGCGACAACCCAGGCACTGAGACAAGCGTCAAAATCTCATTCTTAAGGTCCTTTAAACATTTCAGTGTAGCACTCTGATAGACAGAGTTTCCACCTGCTACCGTCTGGAGAGGGCTTTCGTTTCGCGATGGGTGATTTTGGCGTAGCCATGATAGGACGAGGTGGCTTGGTCAGCAGAACGTAGAGTACCCCCAGCAGCAGCAGCAATACCAACAGCACAAGCACCAGCAGGAGCACCACCAACACCAGCACAAGCAGAACCCCCATCACCAGCAGCATGTTCTGTAGAGGCATCAGCACAACAGGCGTTGTGGTAGTCGTCGAACAGTCTCACAGGATGTAGCTGGAACGACAGAGGAACCATACACGGAAAAGAAACGCCACTCGACGGCCTCGGTAAAAGGCCTGCCTGTCGGCGAAGACGGGGCAAGAGATAAAAGAAGGCGGTGTTAGACGCCGTATGGCAAAACGAACGACCGCGGGCACAGTGTCATGAACAGCTAATCGACTGGCTCGCAGGCGGTAACTTGGCAGCCTAAGCACCCCTGAATGAACACTGGCATCTAGGACTTGGGTGCAGAGTAGAGTGCACGGAATACAAGAACAAAACGAAAGTCCTGGCCTCTAGCTACATGACGGGAATACTACTCGTGTGTGGAATCTGTACATCGTCAGAGCTATACACAAAGTATAGAATATCGACTGACGAAACTCCAATTCAGATTTCATTCTGCTTTCCGTTCATGTTTGAGATATGTGTACACAGGAATGGCCACGTACTACGTGGCCGGATACGAGCAAGACGAGCAAATATCGTAAATGTTTGAAGAGAGTTTTGATGTGGTCGGCGATAACTCCAGGAGTAGCTACGAAAATCCTGTTTGACAGGCTTCCATTGTTGTCTGTCCAACTTTGCGGGTCGTTTCACGGTAGGGGTAGTACTCTTTTGGCCAAACGTTTTGAACCGGTTGAGCTCTTCAAGTGAGGAACTACCTGTTAGCATCAAATTTTTCTAAGTATATTACTTTAAAGACTTGGGCATAGAACCGTTGGTCGAGGTGCTCGAGCGAATTTCGTGAGAGTCAGGTTGCGTGTGAGGTATTTAGCTCCAGTTTTGAGGAGCTTATAAACTTCTGCTGGACCCCTACAACAGCACCGGTAATTCTCCGTCGGATTTTCCCAAAACTTGAGTGTACTATATTCGTCGATGACCTGGCCATACGGGGTTGTGCACTCGTTCTGCAGTTGTTGTTGGTTAAACAATGAATTAGCGGACGTCTGATCCAACCTTGCAGGAAAAGCCGGCCAGTGGAAACGACATGAGGTTCCTGGCAGGGTTTCGACGAACCTTATGAATACAAATTCCGACACAAGACTGCACGACACTCGGACGGAATACAGGTATAGGATCGTGTCGGGTGCTCGGGTAGCAGCGACGATATCGGGGGTGTTGTATCGCCAGACGTGCTATTGTAGCTGTTAGGTGTCTTCATAAATGGTGATCACCATCACGATACCACACCGTATTGACTGTCACAAAATCTTACTCTCCAAACCTCTACTCCGGGCCACAAGGTACGCCCGGAATAACGATATATTCAACCTGAACAGGCGCCGTTGAAACTAATAAAGTTGCTGCATTTCGCAGCACCCATAGCAAAAAAAAGGTATCAAAGCAGGGCATAGCCGAACCCTGTATTGGTAACGACAAAAATGTTGCTGGCCGTAACTGTATAAATACCGAGCGCACGCAGCATTCTTCGAGGTATAACATGTACGTGCCAGAGGGAGTCCCTACTCCACGCTGTTTTGCTGTGCTTGTGGCCCATAGATACTGTGAGTTATCGGACCTTCGCGTGTTTTTTCGTGCTGCGCTCAAAATAAGGGCAAAAGAAATACAAGAAAAAAAAACAAAAACAGGAAAAAGAGCGGGGGGGGGTTGCCCCTTATCCCGGGACTCGCTGTGCGAAATCCTGCCGGTACCTCGAGAGTGCGAGGAGCGAGAAGGAAAAAAACAGAGATTAACCGGTACTCGGCTGTGTACTCGTATATATATCGTACGAGAAACGCGGTAGTGAGGTTCTGTTGCAGTATGCCAGGTACGAACTGGTATACGCGCTGGTACAGTATCTTGGAATTACGACATGCGTAAACCGTCATTTTTTCGATTTTGCTTTGGGCCGGTGAGTATGAAACGAGAAACGACTTGGTATCATGGTATCATATGATATGCAGTCCCAGCAAGTTTGAACCTGGTATCATAGAGGGAGTGGTGAGCTGTAGCTGTTATGTTGTACTCTCCTGGTGAGTGTCAAGTCAAGACCGTCTACCGCTCGTGAGGGGGGGTTCGGGGGGTGGAGGGCACGGGCCGGGACTCATCCCGGCGATAAGATCCCGCCGGCGAAACGATTCGTACTGTGTAGGTATCCTGTCATAGGGAAGATACAGTCGGTTGTGAAGGCCCCGTGGGTAACAAAGTAGGACAAGGAAACAAAAGGGGGGGGGGGGGGGTTGCTTTCGGAGAACGTGAGTAGGTTTCTCTCTGTGGGGTGTGTCCGCGGTGTGGGTCTCCCTACGCAAAGCTCGCTCCAGCAGCAGCAGTAGACGACGATACCTACCGTCTGGATTCCTGGGTATCTTTTGTTTCGATAAATATATTTATATAGGCGAGATCCGCAATCAAGCGATATTTGCTGCGGAGACCCAAGTACTCAACCAATGAAAAAAAAAATGAGCGGAAACGATGGAAAACGTCGTTCTACGCGATATAAAAAGTGGAACGCAAAAAAAAAAAACACCCCGACCCAAAAAAGTCTGAAAATCTAAAAGAAAAACAAAAAAAACAGTAAACACGGCAGTTTTTGTTTGCGTTCCATCGTTCAAACGACTCGGCTTGGTCGTTTTAGGGGGGGTAGAGCTTCTCAGAGTGACAATCCGAGCAAAACTCGGACCTCCGGAGGGTCGAGA
>JBBMKB010011675.1:0-17337 GCA_037833945.1 Alaria marginata | reverse complement strand
ACGGGATTATCCCGTATCCCGTGGAATCCCGCGGGATTTTCACAACGGGAAAAATCCCGAGGAAAGCCCTGGAAAAATCGAGGCTCATCACCTATTAGAGGGAGATGTTCGTGTAAGGCGTGTGGTGCGGCCGTCCACAGGAGGCCAACCTATTAGTCGGAAGTGCTTAGAAAATTCGAGGCTCACAACCTGTTAGCGGGAGATGTTCGTACAAGGCGTGCGGTACAATACGGCCGTTGAGTTGCGTGAGACAGTCTACAGGAGGAGGCAAAACACAGGCAGTCGGGGTCAAACGACTGGTTGATTGATGAGCTTCAGCTCAGAACAAATAGGTTGAAAAGTGAAAGGTGGCGCTCTCTGGACCAGTGGCTGAAACATACCTAATCGACGAAATATATCGTCGAAATTTGAAGTTTCGGTTCCATTCTCTCGCAGTGAAACAGGTTGGATTCTGTAACATGGTCCATTGACTAATTAGACGTTAGAGGTGAAGTGGTCACGCCACTCAACCATACACTGCATGCCGGTTAGTATGTCCTCCTATCCCTCAAAACCTGGGCGCTTCCACAAACAAACATGTTTTTACGTCTTCGATGTCGTGCCAAAATGCACAACCCGTTGGCGTTTGTTTCTCGTTGAGCGACGTTATTATCGCGCATCCAATGCTACAACCGAATCCTCGTCGCAAAATTCTGCCGTGTGCACGGCCACCCCATCATTCACGTCAAACACAGCGCCACACCACACGCACGGTGAAACCCTATGTGCCAAAATCGGCTCCTCGCTAGGATCTGAGCGGGCGTCATCGTCAACCGTGGCGACGGCAGACGACCCGCCGATTTCCTGTTGTGCTGGAGCGATGTCTCCCGTTGTGCCACCCGCCCCCGATCCCCCCCGGTCGCCAAAGGGCAAAGTTTCCCCCCCGCAAGTGGCGTCGCAGTCGTGTGCAGCAGCAGCTGCTGTGACGGGAGGAGTCGGGCTGCACGGAGCGGTGTCGGTACCAGCATCGGTAGCTTCTAAGTCCCCGTTCGATGATGCTGGGGCGGCGCGGACACCCTCCTCACACCCAGGGGATCCCGACGTAGTGTCCCCTGTGACGAATCCCGTGCTTCCCGGGTGCTGTTTCGCGTAGGTACGGTTTTCGGTACCACCCGCGGTGGTGGTCCCGGGTGCCACGCGAGAGACGCGCGCCCCCCCGCCTCTCGAAAGGAGGCCACCTTGCTCGTGTCGTTCTTCGTGGTCCCTTCTGTCCTCCGTCCAACCCCACAGCTCGGCAGCGTCGACTATGCCCCCGGTAGCCAATTCTCGGATATCGTTGTTGTCGTGCTCACATACTAGTAAGCCTCGTTCCTGAGTTGGCACCAAGCGGTGAGACCGCTGCCCCGTCTCTGTGCCCTTCCTGCGGCGAGGTCTCGCAGCAGCACCGCCGCCGCCGGCAGTCTCGACACCACTCCCTCGGCTGACACCCCTTTGAAGTCGAAGCAGGTCGCGGCTACTACTACCCTGCATGGTGTTTGCTCTACCTGTAGTTTCAACTACGACCTTGGGGCCCTTGTTTCTCAGGGTGGTGTCCCCCCTTAGCTTTCGCTCTTCTCGCGCGATAGACCTAGCCCTCGCTACTACCGGCGACCGTGCCGACACAGTCGCTGAAGCGACCGCAGCTTCCGCCGTGCCGGGCGACAGCTCTAGCCGGTAGTCGTACCCGCTTCGGGTGAACATATGTCGGATAAAAATGGCGTCGCGGGCCGCCGCATAGCGGCAGAACTCGACGAAAGATTTTCGAGGCAACACGCTCATACCACGCTTGCCGGGTTCGCAGCCACTCCCCGCCAACCTGGCGGCCGACCCCCGGCGATTCTTGGAGGGTTCCGTTGTTTCCCGGCGAGGGCTTAGGAACGAAGCCGATGTTGGCCGCCGCAGTGGTGGCGGCTCAGCGTCGGGGCGTGTCCATATTTCCTGTATTGAGGATATGCCACTGGAGGGTAGGAAGCCGTGATCTTCTATGTCGTAACGATCGAATATTTCTTCGATGGCTCTCTGTGCCACCGCGGAAAGTTTCATATTTTCTGCTGAAGAACTGTTTTTCCTTCGTGCTGAGGAGGGGGGAAGTTGAAATTCCTTGAGACCCGCTGGGGGGTTTCCCGCGTGGCTTATTTTGAGAGGGATTCTTGCGTGATTTGAAGGTTCTAACACCACACTGTGCACCCATACGGCGGCGGTGCTGCTGAATTCTCTGCAAGACGTCTTCTTCTCGCCGCTTGTCGGACTGCTGCTGCCGCCACCCGACTGCGGCTGCTCCTTCGAGGTACCCCACGCCTGCGCCGAGTCAGAGGCGGCATGTTGCAACACCGGCGGGTCGTGACCCGACCTCTTTAGCAGCTGCTGTTCCGACACGCTCGCAAGCATCCCATGAGCGACGTCGACAGCTGCCTGCATTCCACGCTCAGACCGCGCTCCACGTGCACCAACAGGCATAGGCGATACCTCCCTCCCTGCGGCTGAGTACCCCCGTTCGTCTGAATATCGTTGTTCCTGGTGAGACAAAACTTGCGTCCCTGACATCGAGCGCGTAGCTCCGGCGGTAGCTGGTCTCCTCCTCCCCCTTCTCCCCCCTACCACACGGGATGGCCCATTACCGTGCTCCTCCGTGTCGGTGTCGTGCGGTTTGTCAAAAGAGTGAGACGATGCAGGAACAGATTGGGAAGGGAAGCCGCGGATGGGGACCCTACTTTCCCATGGGCGAATGTGCACCCGGGACGGGCCCAGGGACGAACGGGCGGCGGTGGCCGCTCCCAACCGCTTTTTGACTGTGGTGGCGTTACCGCCAAAGTTCTTCACGTCGGATGCGACCTCTCCGGCCGTGGTGACTTCCGAAGGAGGTTTGTTGGTGATGTGTTGCTTCGGTGCATTTCGGACGCTTTGCGCTGTCTGAGTAAGTAACCATGGCGCCGTATTCGACGAGAGGGGAGAGACAGAGAAGGGGGGGGGGAGTGCGCGGGGGGGAGAGAGGGCGAGGGGGCGGGTGAGAGGAAGGGGAGATATTGGCGTCACGTGTGTTCGAATCCGACAATACGACGAAGAGATCGGAGAAAACAAAGTTATGTGTAGTTAGTTGCATGCGAGGGGTGGTGAAGTTCTAGATTTTCCAAGGCTCCTCACTTGAGGAATTCTATTCCTCGACCGAAAAACCCGGCTTTGACTCAAAAAAAAACTTGAACTTCAACCCGATGAGTACCCCCACGGCCTACTAAAATAGCTTATAAAACGATGAAAATAGTTAAAACACAACGATATTAGTTCGTTCCTCAAGTGAGCAGGCCCGTCCATCAGAAGTACCACGTGCCAAAAATGGCAACCTCTATTGTAGAACGCGTCTTAGCAGTGTCAAGGATAACCCCCCCCCCGCCCCCCCGACCGCCCATCCACAGAGTATGTCAACAAACCGGCGTACCTTAGCATACAACAAGGTGTTGAGTGTCTCGTCGAGCATGCCGTGGTTAGGGGTGATGTTCAGAATGATCGCGGTAAACGCGTTTCCCCCCAGGCTGTCCCCCAGCACCCGCGTAAGCTTCGACTCGCGGTACGGGATATGCGGAGCGCCGTTCACAAGAGCCTTTATTACCCTTCCAAGCGCCAAGAGACTCTGTGGGTACCGGCGGCGACGAAAATGGAGCATGCACAGAGAGAATGAGAGAGAGAGAGAGAGAGAGAGAGAGAGAGCGAAATGAGAAGCGGTATCGGGAGGGCGATCAACTAAAGTACGCTGCAGACAGGACGGGAGACAAATGGAACGGGTGCAACGCGGAACCCCTGGGCAGCGTACTTGGCTAGTCCAAACAAAACGTTCAGCAGGAGGAACAACTACTAACAGTGGCCAAAAATAGCAAGATTCCTGCAAGAACGGCTTCGGAGCCTTCTCGGAAGGCATTGATGACAACCGGTACTGGGGCACGGAGCCGGGGAGCACCGCGCTTAGAGTTTAACCCATTCAGATCCGCACCCATGTTATTTAGAGACAATTTACCTGGAAATAGTGTGGGATACATTTTGCAGCTAAAATATGTTCAGGGGCACCGACTGGAACTACGACGCACCACCTTGACTGTGTGATCAGCATTCTGTCCTTGGATTTGACCCACCAACGTCTGATCTGTGACAAGTACTATCTGGGACCTATTTTGTTTTTAGTTTCCTCATTGTGCCTAATACGGTGCTACTAAGAAATCAACATTTTATTGCTGATCATCATAGGGCTACCCACCACGCGCAATTCACACGTGGTACCGGTCTATCTGTGGTGGCGTCTAACCGTGGCACAGCAAGCGAGAGTGTGCCGTGTGCTGCCGAAATCCTAAAACGTATCACTCCGAAAACACCCCTATAATTTCGACGGAAATAACTAAAACAATGACGCACCTGTCCTATCGCGGCCGCCTCTTTAGCCCTGGCCCCCACAGCCCCGGACCTTTTGATGTTCTCTGAGCCGGAGAGGTCGACGAGGCTCAAGCGCCCGTCCCGAGTGATTTCGCCCCCCCACGGCGTAGGCTCGGCGGAAATTACCCTCACACAGAAAATTCCGTGACTCCGGCTAGACTCCACGTTGCACATTGTCTGGGTAGCGTCAACAGACAAGGTGGTGTACAAGACAGGATATTAGTTGGTTGAGTTGGCGAGCAAATCGGTACGACAGTACAGTAGTGGCGCGTTGAAAACTACCGACTATTACGGGTGAATATATTATACATAACCAAATATGGTGTGAAACAATAGAAGGAGATATTGTTTTTGGGGCTCTATCACGGGTTCTGTTTGCAATGGTCCCCCATAGCGGCAGCGATATGTATTGGCACCGGATTCTTAATAAAGTACAGGCCCGCCGGAAAGTACGCGGTGCCTGTAGACGGTCGTCCTGAGTAACTTGGATGGACCAGTCCTTTCTAGCGACATTTGTCGGCAGGCTGTCCTTCTTTCCTCGCTCAGAGTACACGCGAATCCCTGCGTTCACGACAGCTCTGGTGCGGACATCGTCGCTGCAGACATCGTCCAAATCGACGCATACTATTTAATATGACAATTTTGTAGTAAAGCGCTAACGAATGGCACTGGCCTTCTTTTCCCTAGGTGTTCTTTTTTGTGGTTGGATGAAACAGAGCTGCCGTGGCGGGCTCCGCCCGGCGCACCGCGATGGACTAAAGCGTCTCGCACAAGGAAGCAGCGTCGAGATACATGGGAAAGTACGCATGCTTAGGCCACGTTTTCGGAGTGCCCAGTGTCCTCGACGACGCCAAACGTGTAAATCATCACCATCGCATTTTCCCCGTTTTGCACATTTAGAACCGCACCAAAGTTGTTTGGGAAAAACCTTCTTGGAATCGTACGTGTTAGATTGTTTTTCCAGTAGTAATTTTAGAAAAAATCGTGAGGTACGTGGTCGTGTCCATCGTCGACGTTAACATCTACCTACGGTCGGCATCGCCGAAAAAAACGAACGTGAGAGATAGTTTACCCATCGATCAACAATTCACCGCCACCTTATCAGCACAATCAAGCGAAAGGCACAACGAAGAACACAGGAAGTCTTAGCGCCATGACCATCACTCTTACCCCACACTCGTGTAAGCCGCGAGCCAACCACGCCCAGAGAGTTCTGGCATCCATTGTTTTACTAGGGAACTGAAAGCGAACAACTAAACGTTCGACGGACAAGCTGCAACACAGGCAAGGCGACGAAGCTGTTAACCCACCTCGGCCGTGCGCCTGTTGGTCTTGCTCCTGGCGATGATGGCAAATATCTCCTCCGGACTCTTCACCTCGACCTGCGTCAAACCTTTCACGATTACGCCGAGCTCTCGGTTCTCCTCGATCGCGAGCCCCCTGCCCACGCCACCGGCAAGGTTCCAAGGCCTGTCCTGAACACCCCTACGCTTGGCGGACGGCACTTCCACACTTAGGGGGGAGAGGCGGGGGCTAAGACCACCGCCCGCGGGAAACCGGACCCCGCGATCGGAGCGTCGGGGGGAGTTGGAGGAGCTTGGACCATCAGTTCGGTCAGATTTACCGTCGCCTCCATCCCCTCGCTCTCTCTCTGCTCGTGGAGAGTGTCGTCTTCTGAGAGACAGTGGCCGTGGAGAGTTCAGTAGTCGCGGAGACGATGCTCGGGGAGAGTCTTGACTCCGTGGAGACAGTGGTCGGGGAGAGTTTTGTCTTCGTGGAGACAGTGGTCGGGGAGAGTTTTGTCTTTGTGGAGACAATGGTCGGGGAGAGCTTCGTGGAAGTGACACCCCGGTCGAGCGCGGCGATTTAGCACCGCTAGTAGCTCGAGGAGACTGTCGTTTCGGGGAAGGCGGGGGTGAGAGAGGGGTCGCGGCCACGGCCGCGGCTTCGGGCGCCAAGAGATCGAACAGCCTCTCGTTGTAGATCTCCATGTGGGAGACGTAGACCCAGTATCGACGAGTTCCCCCGCCTCCCCCCTCTCGGAATATGGTGTGCACGGCGCGCGGGATAATCCCGATGTCGTCTGTGGATACGGTGGCTAAATCGTCATCATCATCGACGTTTTGAGCGAAATTTGTCGCCTTTTTCGCGCGTGATTCGCCGCTGGAAGTTCCGCGGGCGGGGCTACTAGGGAACCCGCTGAGTCCACCTTCCATGGTGAAGGTTTTTCCCGATCCGGTTTGCCCGTACGCGAGCACGGAGCAGTTGTAGCCGTCGAGCATCTTGCGAACAACCGGAGATACTCCTTCCGCGTAGACGCGGGCTTGGCTGGTGCTCGGACCTGCCAGAGTTGAAGCAAACGCACGAAAGAGTTTGTATTTTGTTCAAGAAGTTGACCTTGCCTGGGTGTTTTTAATTACCGCTCATCGTACTCGCTCTCCTCTAGATCTTAGGGTTAGGGTTACGGTTAGGGTTAGGGTTAGATCTACTCGGCGCCGTTCTTGCTCCTATGATATGTTGTTCTCACATTAACTCACCATCGCAATATAATATATTCCGTGGTCACGGGAAAGGCTCCTAATCACTCTGGAGTGGAAGAATCCTCAGGAAATAGATCGTAAAACACACCAAAATGGTCTTATACCATGCCTTGGCAGAAAAAGTAAAGATGCCGAATCCGCCTACCACATGGAACGACTGTGGATACTGCCGGTTGCGGCAAGACAGGAGAGGACGATCGATCGCATGGGGGGTCGTTTTCCGAACCGTTAGTTTCGAACATTTTTGCACAACCTCACCGAAGACGCGGTCGAAGCCGAACCTCCTGGATCGGCTGGTCGGCAACGCTTTATCTTTGACGACGATCTCATCACCGTCGCAGAAAACAGCCGCCCGAACCCCACGCTTGATCTCCCGCAGGAGCAAAGGGCGACATCGCGACACCACGACGATGTTCGCCGGCTCGCTTCCCCGACCCTCGCCATCCAGTCTCTCGCTTCCCTTCGCTTGCGCTACAACGGCACGATGAGAAGCAAACAGAGGTTTTCTCCCGCCGCCTCCCGCCCTTGCGGCTTGGTCTTCTTCGGCTAACGCCGCGCTAAGAGCAACCGCTTGTTCCGCAGCTGCTACCTCTGTCGCGACCGCCGTGTCTAAGTTGGCTTTCCCTCGCTGAGCGTGTCGGCCACCTTCGGTTGGTTTCTTTGGGTAGCCCTCTGCCGAGCCCTCGCTGCCTGCATCAGACTGCGATACGGCGACTACCCCCCCCTTGGGCACTCCCAAAGGTTGCGCGCTCGCCGCGAGGGCGCTCGCGGCGAGCAATGTTGGGGAAATTTCGCGAAGAATGCTAACTCTTCGGTTGGACGTGCCGGGAACGCTACACCACAGCGCGTGGCAGGAACGCTTGTTTTCGGCGGTGATGTAAAACCTGGGGGACGGTGTGAGCAGGCCGCCGGAAGTAATTTCACACGCGAGTGAAGGTGGGACACGATATAGCTGTTAACGCGGACGGGCGTAACGGAGACAAAGCCATGCTCAGCAAGGAACGTCGAATATACCCGTCACTGGGTATATATATATACATGTATATGTCTAGGGGGTACAAACATCATCGAAAAAAATGGATGTTACTGGGGCACGCATGCTACGATAGAAGTGCACCTAGTTTTGTCTGCGGCTCCTTGCTTGAGGAGCTCTAACTCCACCCAAAGACTGACTTTGAGTGCACGCGAAAGCACCACCCAATGAGCAACCCCATGCCTTAGGTATAAAATAACGTTCTTGTAAAACAAAAGATGTACTACGATATTGGGTAGCTCCTAAGAGGCGTGCCACGACAGAGAGGTAGCAGTTTTTGCTTTTCGGCAAAATATATATTGTTTGAAATGACGCGGGCTCCTTCACCCCAAACCGTCGAAATATCATTATTGTTTCGCACTTTGAAGGTGTGTTTATACCTAGGCCATGGGTTCGATCATCAGGTATCACTTTCCGTTTACCTAAAAAACGTTTTTTTTTTGTGAGGTATAGAAAATCCTCAAGTGAGAAACCTCAGAAAACAAATGGGGCACTTTTACCGTACCCCTCGCGTAGCACGCGTTGGCGCAAATAGTCGACCAACAATAGGGGACCGCAGGTATGCGTGGAACGGTATCCACGAGGGAAATATCACTCACAAGTTCATGTCTTCGTCCACCGTCAATGCCGCCGCAAACCCTGAAACGACGCGCACAAACTTTGCCCCACAACCGCCGCTCTCGCCCACCATTCGCTTGCCGCCTCGTGCAGCTATCTCCCCTGAAGCCAGTGCATCTCCCTTACAGTGTCCTGCCTGAAACTCGCTAGTATTAACGTCGGCACCAAGCCCTGTAGATCTCAGTAACGCAGGTGAACCCCGCACTGCTGTAGACAAAGATCCGATGGCCGTAACGACACCGTCACGCCCCGCGCCGCAGAGCGAGAAGTAGATGCCACGTCCACCTCCCGCGTCGACGCCGGTGACCACAGGAAGGCCATCGGCAACCAACCAGCTCTCATCACTACTATAACAATTTACGGCGCTATCGGCCTCCGTATTCGTTGCGGGTCTTGAAGCCGTAGCAGCGGGCGACCTTCCCAACGCTTCGCCGGCTTCATTTGCCCTAGAGGGGGCGTCGAAATGGTGCCCTTCTTGGCGTGTGGCCGGAAACACTCTTATCGCGCCTTGGTTTTCCGACACGGCGGCTCCCCCGTGCAGAGGGGCCGAGCGATAGAACGCGACGACAATAGTTCTGTCGTTAAGAACGCATAAATCTACGGGATGCTCGGGATGGCCGCAACTCTCTGGTGGTGGCGCTGGCAGAGCTAGTACTTCGATGAAATCGACCACACCTCGGTTTCGGGAGCCCTTGCATCGGTCACTTTTGGAGGATAATTCGCCGGCCGAGTTGTTGGCCGCAACTTCCGATTTGGTGTCCGTTGTACCGCCGGCTACGTCATCAACATGGTCTCCTGCGCCCTTTGCATATTTCCATTTCCCGTTGTATTGGAACCTGCCGGGCCGGTCCTTGCACAACATTTCGCGATTGGCTTCGTTATCCAACCACGCGGACAGCTCGGGTCCTCCCATACAGCACACTCTGTACCGTTTTAGCCGTTTTCCTTCTGCTTCTCGCGTTCCGTCGCGATGATGTTTTGTTGTTTCCCATAACTCTTCCAGCACGAACACGCTCAAATCGGCGTGGACGCACAGCGCGATAGGGTTGCAAAGACGCTCGACGAGAGTTATCGCCTCCCGTGCTCCCCACGGCAGAAAGCGTACTCGCCCTACGCGGCGGGTGGGCTGATGTTGTAAACACGAGTCGCTCTGGTGGTTGGCGTGGTGTTTTTGGGGCAATACAGCCTTGACCTGGTGGCAATCATCTTCTTCAACTGCGGCTTCGTCGATGAAGAAAACGCCTCTGCTTTTTCGGCCAGTGACCGCTGCGACTCGAGACGGGTTGTTCAAGCCGTCCAAAAGTACCTGCACTTTCTCACAGGCGTTGTTGTCAAATGGTGGGTGATTTGATGGCGTCGCAAGATTTCCGACATCATTATCGTCAGCGTTTGACTCTCCCGCCATGCGCAAGGTACCCGTATCTTCCTCTACTCCGATGTAGGGAAGCCGCTTGCCTTGGTCACACCCAACACCGTTGTCCGTTTTCTCTTCTTGTGGGCTATCTTCCTCTGTTGTGACGTGGCGAAGCCGTGTGCTCTGCTCGCACCCCCCGTCTTTGCGCGTCTTCTCTTCTTGTGAACTGTCTTCCTCTATTCCGACCTGGCCAAGCCGATCGTCCTGGTTGTACCCCACCCCTTCATCCGCTTTCTTTTCTTGTGACCCCCTCGAATCCTTGCCGGCGATACCCTCGTCATCTTTCGGACAAGATTCTCCAGCCCCCACCAGTACTGGATTAGAGGCGGCGGCGGCGGCAACTTTAGCATGATGAGCTGCTAGACCGGTGAGGAGCGATAAGCTTCTCGTTGCCTGATGAACTTCGTTTCTGCGGAGTGTGTGGTCCGAGCCTGGTGCCACCGCTGTTGTCTGTCCGGCCGAAAACTGCTGTGTGTGTCTGCGGCCCGGAGGGGGGTTGGTTCGAGTTGGGCAAGTGACCACCGTACGGCCTAGCAGACCTCGCCGTTTGTCCGCCCAGATCAGCCATCGCTCGTTTTTTCGCTCGGAAGTTGTTGTACCTTTTTTACCGGTGGCTGGTGGCTGGACGTTGGCGATGCTAGTGAACCCGCACAGTTCTAGCACGTTCTCGTGCTGTCATATACGGGCGGTAAGGATGCATAAGTCAGCCAAAAGCAGCGAGGATGCGCGTAATATTAGGGCGGTACGTTTTGCGAGCACAATGCTTCATGTCACCGTCAAGGCACTAACGCAAATCGTCGGCAGAAACAGATCATCAATGCTCAGGCAACAGACCAAACAAGAACCCCCGGTTACCTGAATTTACCCCGGCGGCTGATGTTATGAGTTCTTTCATATAAACAAGAACCCTCAGTCCGTTGACGCTACGTCGGCTGCTCATGTTAAGCTTACACAAAAAGTGAAATCACACGTAGGGTTGAGTGAAGCTTTTTACAGGACAGCTGTCGTTTATACATTTTTCATAATAAACAGAACAGTCGAGTAGTACCCGTAAATATACAGAGAAACTATTAATAGAAAAATGAAGGGTGACAAATACATTTGTTCTTTTATTTGGAGAATGGACACGAGGGATGATATCACACGACTTCTCCTGCACTATTTGGAAGGTTCTACCGCGGCACGAAGCAAAACGTATTGGCACCTGGTAGGATTGGTGCAGGAAGGCCGGCACCCTCGTTGGATCTGGCATACCATCAGTGTATCACACCCATCCTCCGTCTCGAGGACAGCCCTGGTAGAGCAGCGCAATTATTGCTCGAGGTTGTTCAAGTCTTCTTACGTACCTACCGGGTATACTCCGCACATGACTGCCGAATATATCGAACGTCGTACGTAGCTCTGCCTGTTGGTGTATCGTGTGATATGGTACGGCGAGATTGGTTGGTACGAGTATTCGATACAACAAAGAATATAACAGGTAGACTAGACTACACAAGTAGACTAATCGCGCAAACACAGCACACACATGTGTCACTAAATGTCACGAAGTATCGGTACTATTAATAGACCGGTACACCAAAACTTGGTTGTAAAATCCGGGAAAAAGTCGTTTCGCCGCGAAACGGTACCAATTACGCCGCATTTATATCCGACAGCAACCGACAGCCTCTTTCGCGTAGCGCCCTGACATCCCCACACGACCTCGGCGAACTAACACACACTGCACTGTGGCCTGCTAGAGCACCCCTACGCCGTGCCGCTGGAGGTTAGGGGGCAAGGACAGTGTTGGTGAGCAAATACTGTTTGTGTGTTGTTGGATCTTTTTTGGATTTTTTTTCAAACTTTTTCTGAATGAAATGTTGGGCAACCAAAACGTCGGAGCTTGTAGCGGAGCTGTCGCCGCAGCCGTCGGGAGTCAGGACTGTTAATAACTATCAATAGTAACTATCAACATCAATAGTAACTACTGTAGTCAGGACTGAGTATGTCGTGGTCACTGCGTTTCTCAAACGGTGTGCCGGCCGATAGCTAGCTGCTGCTGTGCTCTTTGAAACCTCAGATTTTTTTGAAGTTTTTAAACCGCATTTATCTACCTGGTATATGATAGTTACCAGGTATGGGATTGTGCGAACATTTCAAGATTGGACGGTGCTCGTCACAGCAGTGCAGCTGTAGTACCGCAACCACAATCCAAACTATAGCTCGTTTTGTTAACATTACATTTCAGGTACTAGTCTTGTCGGCTGGCTTGTTTATGTTCCGCTTTCTTCGTCGTATACACATTGCGTTTGGCAATGCGTGGCCAAATCTCCCCTCGCACTGCTGTGATTGCGATGTACGACGGGCGTAAGATAATTTGCGACCACAGAGTGTGCCTTTTTCTATGATAGGAGGAGGCACGTCGGCACGGACACTGGATGTGTTGGATGTCGATGGATATAAAAGCCGCAACACACCCGTTGCCTCGTGCTCGTGCGCGTACGTAAGCACACTAGGGACAGAAGTGCTTACATGCTATGGCTTTCTCGTGCCACTCGTCGAGCGCGCCGGGCGTTGCCCAGCTTGTCTCTCGCGTGCACGACCGCCCGCTCCTCGATACGTAGTCGTGCTGCTTCGTATTATCTACCTGGTGCCTGGTACCCGGTGACATCAGAACTACGGTACCAACGTTTTCTGGGGACCAACTTCTTGGTTTTAGTGTGGGAAAATACTTGCAGCATGCGCCTCCCCTTTCCACCACCTGCACAGATCTCGTCTCCTCCTGTTACGACGGACGAGTTCTATCAAAAGTGCGAAGGAACTGCTGTAATCGTTCGAGGGCCAGCAACGGAGCACTCGTATCTCTTTACAGTCGGCAACCCCTTTTAAGGGACCCCCGAGATAAATAAAAACGGTATATACGGAACCTTATATTCCTGCGCACCGTGTTGTCCCACTTCAAGGGGCCGGACCAGATCCCTTAAAGTGGACACAACGCTCAGTACGGGACTCCAGGCCCCTTAAAGCGGGCCAGTAGACTGTCTCCCGCTTGCTAAAAGCCACAAACACTGCTCGATAACGAGTGGTGTGCTCCCAAAGTGGCAGATATTCCAAATCTGATAAGGGACGTCGGTATGTAAGGGACCATTCCACCCGAACGCGCTATGGTCCCTTTTAAAAGTTAAAAAGGGGCCACCTACTGTACTGACAACTTTATCGTCGACAAACGTATCATAAGCCTTCGTAAGTTTTCCGACATCATAGTCATATACATACAGACGTGCTACGTATAGTCTTCTTCTGTACATCCCAACAGCCTGCACAACAATGCTGCCCGATAACCGTGCTGCTATGACGTGACCTACTCGATGCCTTTTAACCGTGAGGGCATAATAAACGTGTGCTTCCCTTTTCGATCTCTTCTCTGTGTGTTTCCGACGAAGGGAGCTATATATATCAAGCAGCGCAAAGGAACCATCACATATTACTTTTGGGGCAAGCCAACAGAAGAACATCATCATCCTCGCAACGCAGCGGCATCACGTCGTCAGTGACGCTGCTACACGCGCCATTTTGAAAACATGTCGTCGAACAAGCACCAGCACATATTTGCTGAAGATATGGCGGATGACATGTGTCAGTTTGCGTTAGAGACCAGTCAAGAGGCCTTCCAGCTCACGATTACAAAGGGCCAGGTAAGAAGGATTTGCTAACCTCCAGCGAGCTCCCTATGCTTTTGTACGAAATACATTATTTCCCTGTTCAATCCGCTAGGTCCGCTTTGGGGCGCAGACCGTATCATCCCAACGGCGGCGTTTACGATGCTATCTTCGGCATGATGAGTATCGCGTGGCAATTTTCAGGCCGAATGCGCTCGATATAAACGGCTATGATTATTGGCGGTGAACTAACCTCGCTCTCATCTCCGCAACCCCCTGCTGTTGATTGGGTGTTTCTATGTGGCACCTCTATCGGGCACCGCTATCGGGCACCACTATTGGCCACCGCTATCGGCCAATACTATCAACCGCCACGGTCGGCCACCACTATTTTCCACCGCTATTGGGCACCACTATCGGGCATCGCTATCGACCACCACTATCGGCCACCACTATTGTCCACCGCGATTGGGCACCATTATTGGGCACCGCCATCGACCACCACTATCGGGCACCGCTATCGGGCACCACTATCGGGCACCGCTACCGGCCACCGCTACCGGCCACCGCTACCGGCCACCGTACACAACAAAAGGTGTTCACAACGATCGCTTCTTGCATCCGCAAAGCGTTTGAGAAATCGTACGGACGGGGCTGGAACGTGGTGGTGGGGAGAAGTTTTGGGGCCTACGTGACGCACGAGATAAAAACATATATGTACTTCACGGTCGTTCCTGGGGTCTACGTTTTGCTCTGGAGGTGAGGAGTTTTGTGTCGCGTCGGTAAGTTTTGCTCGCGCCTGGCTAACGGAGGTGTTTTTTTGCGGTGGATACTGTTGTACAGTACGCGACAGATGTTACGAATCTGACAATTAAGAATTTCAGGCTCATGTTTTGGAAAAAAAATAAGAACGCGGCCTCTTTTGTACTGAAAATAGTGTATGACACACCACCTGCCTTACATAAGAATTCCAGCCTGGCCAGAAATAAGAGATTCTTAACTGGGTTCGCGTACTGTATTTGCCATAACGCCTCCCTCAAAGGTGGAAGATAATCAGCGTCTTAAAATATTAATAGGTACCGGTACCAGTTTCGCTGGGGCGCGTGCCATGATAGAGGTACGAACAGCACGTTTTCGCTCAAAAATATTTTCTGAATGACGGGGCTTCTTAACCCAAAATCGTCGAAATTTCACTCCCGTTTTGCAGTATTGATGTTTTGTATACCTAGGCCATGGGTTTGTTTACCGGGTTGCACTTTCGTTTTTATCAAAATTATTTTTTGACTTACTGTTAGTACAGAGTAATATAATATTCCTCAAGTGAAGAGCCTCGAAAAAAACATGCTGTTATTATACTGATTACAGTATACCGTTGCATGTGTCCTTGGTATCACGGGTGGACGGGACCACCCGGTTTCGTCGACTTAGTAGAACGGGGGGGCAAAAATCAGACCTTCTGAGCGCCTTTTGGAAAGTCAGCTATGACGCAAAATTCACAGAACGTCGGCAAACTCCAAACTTCAGCCTTTGGAAGCACCTTTTTGAACGCCGAAAATCACATCCAGGCTCACAGAACGTGGGTAAATCCGCACGTTTTGGAATATTTGACGTTCCGAAAGGTGCTCAGAAGGTCGGCCTTTTGCCCACCTTCTACCTTGTCGACCAAACGGGGGGGGGTTCCGTCCACCCGGTATATGGACTAATAGTAGTTTAAACGTTGTATCGCAGGTTTATGGATGTGTCAATCTGTTACACCCCTACACGTGTCATACCAAGTGTGCACCTCTTTCCTATCAATAATTACGGCCGTATGGTTTTGTGTAATATCAAAACAACGAAATGCGGATAAAGGGTTGTAGTCCAATGGCCGAGATTAAATTTCAATTAAATCCACGCCCACCATACTGTGCAATACCATGCGATTGAACTTCGTTCTCTTCACACCGTGTTACCTCCCCCCTCCCCCCCCCTCCCCGGGTTTTCCATTGCATCGCCGAGAAGAGCATGACGACACCAGAACAAGCGCTGGGTGGAGCAAGAGGAGGAGGAGTCGCTACGCATGGAAACGCATCCCGAGTGGAAAACCTTAGCGTATGGATTCGCGTGGAAACGCGTGGCCACCTCGAACTATTTTGTTTTTTGTTGTAGTAAAAAAAGAAAAACACCTGGAACTATTTTGTTTTTAGTAGAAAATAAAAACTCAGCTGTGCGGTCGAGGATTTCGTCGAAGCTCATATTTGTGATCTGCGTGTATATGATGCTTCGATCGCGTGTTTGTTACGGGGCTTTCGTCGAAACTCGCAATTTTGCAAGCTGCGTGTGACGCTTCGATCGCACGTGCTGCAGGGGGTGTACTCATATGTCTTCGTGAAGGACACATCGGGAAAATCTTAGAAGAGTTTCTTACAGTAGACGCCACAACAAACAACATGCAAATATTTCGTACAAACACTTCGAAGTATACATCAAATGGGTTTCGTATGTGGGTTGGCGGTGACGGAAGGGGGGACAGCTGAAATCTCCACCTGGTTGCGATTCTGGACCCTCGGAGAAGTTTCGAGGGGGAGGGTGATCTACCCAATGCTCGGGAAATCAACTTTCGCACGATTTTAGATGTCTCGAACTGGCTTTCTTGCTAACGCTTTCGAGATCGTCTTCGCAACAGCAGTCAGTGCAACCCCCCCATGCCGTATTTTTTGGTGGGGACACTATTACGGGGGACCATAGTAAACAGGACCCACGGTACAAACAAAAATCTATATATTTCCCTATTGTTACTAACAATATTTGGTCCTATTTACTCAAGGTCCCCCGTAATAATCGAGCCACGACCGTGTTGGGGGTGTTCATACGGTCTCGAAATGAATTTATTTGCGATCGTTGTGCTCAGAATGTAGACCAAGTGCCCAGAATGTACGTTTACCGATATAGGCGACATCCAGCCGACAGGCTTCGCAAAAAACTGGGGGCGCTTAATCCGGACAGCTTCACGCCTCAAGAGTGGGTTTCCACGGACGAACGGAAGGCGGAATGAAACAACCCGAGTGTGATTTTAATTGGGCTGAGCCGTAGTACCAGGTATATAGTTATTGTGCTTGTCCGCAGATCGAAAAGACACCGCGGAACCATACCCCATCACGCGAACAAGCCCGTTAGAACGGCACCCACGTTTTCAGAGACAAAATACATGCAACTAGCGTAGGAAAATTCTTGCCGTTGCAAAAGGGTTAAAAAAGAAACGACGAATGATTCGGCCAAGCAAACTTCCATCCATCTTTAGCTTTTGTCCGATGTATCTCACGCACCCACTTTACTGCAAAAAAATGCCAAAACGTATGATACCACGCGCAGAATAATTCGGAGAAATCGCAACGACGCTGGAACAAAAAAAAAAGTGCTCATGCAAGAAAAGCGGAAGACGGTAACACATGGCGCATTTCTCTGAAGGGGGTACAACCAAACAAACATACATCGTCCCGCCTGCCCCAGACGTAAGTAAACCTTACCATCGCCGTCTATCAATCAAACAACGGAACAGTCCAGCCAATCAATCAACCCACTAACCAATAAAAAACGACCAAATCAACCAACCAATCAATCAATCAATCAATCAATCAATCAATCAATCAATCAATCAATCAATCAATCAATCAATCA
>JBBMKB010011564.1:0-17341 GCA_037833945.1 Alaria marginata | reverse complement strand
CCATTTGTTGCTTGCCTTAGTTATTTGACCATCGACGACGCATCTCTTTCGAGACGGAGGCTAGGGGGGGATGCGGCAGAGAGAGTTTGTAACGACGGGCGGCGAAATGACCGTGTCCACGAAACCCGAGACGTTCGCAAGAGCTACCAATACATGCCAAGGTCTTATGCTGCGCCTCTCCTGCGCCCCATAGGTATTGGTATGGCACTTTTTGGAGCTTCAATATTTTATGAATGATGGAACTCCTTAACCCAACATCGTCGGAGTTTCATCCTTGTTTTGGAAAAAAAAATTGAGCTTTTTTGTTTACCGAGATAGCTAAGCTAGGCCACGGGTTTGTTCATCCTGCAGTGAAAAGTCTCAGAAGGCAAATACTAATGGTGCACCTCTATGATTACACCGTACTATTAGTGGCATGTGTCCTGGAAAGGGCGTCGAAACGCCGTCTCGTGTACCTAATCACGGTTTAAAGAGGGGTGTACTCATTCCGTGCATAGCCGTAGTCGTATGACATTAGACCCTCGCATCTCCCTACAATGCCGGGACGGAGCACGTCGGGTTTTCACCAACCAGGCAGACATCGCGTGCACCAAGCGCGAAGCGCCGTGAGGTTTTCGGCAAAAGTCGCATGAAGGGTAACCTGCATCCTGCTAAGAACCACCCGTGAGGCGGACTTCCGCATCCTGTGCGCACTTTCTTGCATATCGGATGACAGCTTCGAATGACTTGGGTTTTTTTCTGGTGTGACCACTTCCAGAGACAGCAATGGGGATACTATGTAACTGCCTCGTGGGTGCCTTACCATATATACACACACTGCATGACATCATCGCCCTTGCGCGGAGTTAAGGTTCTCCACCCCGCACAATATGATCCAACTCGACCAACCATCTCGGTTACCGCCGAAACATAAACACGAGAAGAAAAAAAAAACGGTACCCTGGTAGTCTAGCTCACGTAGTGAGAGGCGTGTTTTACAGAGTCGTTGCCAACTGACGCCAACCCCAGCAGCGCAGAAGCAGCAGCAGCAGCAGCAGCAGCAGCAGCAGCAGCAGCTGCATGAAGGGGGGGTCTCGAATGGTTTTGTGAGCACACAATGCTTCAAACCTGCCTGAATAATGTCATTGTATTTATTGTCATCGTTGTGGGTCGTAAGGGTTTTCACAGGGCTTGCGGCGTGCCAAGGGGGCTCGACGGTGAGAAACCGCACTGGGCACACCCGATGAAAGGCCCAGAGCATACCGATAGGGTCTTAGTGCCGAGGGGGGTCCCGAGGCGTTTCGACCTGCAGAAAACAAGCGCCGATTGCGAGGAATTTAGGGGGGCCCGTCCAATGCCTCTACCAAATGCCCTTACTCTTACCAATACCCGTACCCTCACTAATACCCTTACCCTTAACCTTACCCTCACCAATACCCTTACCCTTGGCATCACCCTTACCCTTACCCTTACCCTTACCCTTACCCTCACCAATACCCTAACCCTTACCCTTACCCGTACCCTTACCCTTACCCTTACCCCCACCCATACTCTTACGCCTACCCTTACCCTTGCCAAATACCCTCACCCTTACCCTTACCCTTACCCTTACCCTTACCCTTACCCTCATCAATAGGGGTAGCACTTGTACTCCTTCTTCCTTCTTATATAGGGGAGAGGTATGCTATATAGAGGGCTCCTCAAGTGAGGAAGGAGCCTTTGGTGTGTACTGCTACGGCTGTAGCACCCTCCTGGGTCCGTGTATGAGCGGGGTACAGAGGCGTTCGCGCAAGTGGCCCCCTCCTTGGTAGAGTCAAAACAGGGGTATGGTACCACGATAGAGGTACTGCTGTCGCGTGCCACGATAAAGGTACTACTGTACCTCTTTTTGGTTGAAACGGTTTCTGGGCGACGACGACGACGACGAGGAGGCTCCTTAATCCCAAACCCGTCGGAATTTCATTTTTATGTTTTTGCAGCATGTTTCGTTGTACTGTATACCTACTAATACCTGGTACAGTACAGTACTGTAGTCCTAATCCGCTGGAACTTAATTTTTTCTCCAACAAATCAGTTTTTAGGAGGGGGTATTAGGACTCCTCGAGGGGGGAGCTTTAGAATAGCAATGGTGCACCTATACCTCTACCGGACTATTACGGGGAGCCGTAGTAAATAGGACCTACGGTATAGACAAAAACCTATATGTTTCCCTATTTTTACGAGCAACATTTGGTCCTATTTACTATGGTCCCCCGTAACAATAATAGTATAGCCTTGGTCTGCAGGGCTGTTCTACTTTTTGTTTTAGGAAGGGGTGGGTTTCAGTCGCAATGGGCCTGCCATGGCCAGCGTTGTCCACGCCACCACCGTTGTCGGTTTGAGAGACTAGATGTTTTGGGTCGGTTTTGCGAACCCCCAAGTACATTCTAAATCGCGCGCGGAAGCTGATATATAGAATAATTGAAGACCGCGATCGGGGACAAGTTATGTGATGACACCCCAAAAGAGGGGTGTGCATTGATTTACGAGGACGCTAGTAGTACTTTCTTCGACCTCAAAAGTGGTGCAGTCACAGTAGTAGAGCTCACCCGTTTTTTTAGAAATCCTTTGATTGGTCAAGTACTGATATTTCGGGAATTCTCATTGGTGAACACATGCACACACAATAGTTTGCACTGGCACCCTGATCCCATCACCCAGGGAGGGGGGAAAAGAGCCTGCTTAGTGACCCCGGGATGTGAGTTACGCCTAGGGAGGGAGAAGGAGAAACACAGGTACGTGCGAAGATAAAATAAATGGGATGAGCAAAACAAAACACTAAATAACAAACAAAAAAGAGCTGATCCCATTTGGCACGTGCAGAAATATAATCAGCCCTCTTCCAGGAGCCGACGGAGGCCGAGAGCGCGAAGCGCGAACCGTCATCTCTCGTCTCAAAACCGCATCAAATCGATCGAGGGTTAGCCACACAGCGAGCAAACCATTTCTCGAATAAGTGGTAAGGTTATACTGGCAGCAAAAACATACCTGGTATCAGCGTATATCATAGCCGCTGAAACAGGCAGCAAACTGAAAAAGTTATGTCGATGCTGCTGCTGCCGTCGTGGGGGGTGTGTGATTTGGAAGAGGCCCGAAACGCGAACAATGTTTTTTTTTTATGAGTGAGTTTACGTTGAAGCTCATATGCTGCACGTTGTCGGATGGCAATAAGAATAATAACGATAACAATAAAAATAGTAATAATGATAATGATAATAATAATCATAATCATAATCATAAGAATCATAATAATAATTTGTATATCTCCTTTCGGGAGTTCAGAGAGGAAAGGTGACGAAACAAAGTAGTGGCGAATGCAGCGTCGGGCTTACCCGGAGTAACCCGGGCCTGCTGAGAGGCTAAAGGCATCGTAGATAACAGTACAGTACCCAGAGCTTCAACGCAAGCAGTGTGCACCAGGGCACTAATTAGGGCTTCAGCGTCTTGTTGCGCGCAGCGCAACAGACCCCTCGAGCCTTGTTGCTGCCCCCGCAACACGCGCCGAAGGCGTGTTGCAGCCCCCCGGAGGGCTCCCGGAGGGCTCCCGGAGATTATTTTTTTCCAAGCCATGTATGAAAAATACGCCCGAAAATCACTTAGCAATGTAATTTATACGTTTCTTAATAGCGGCTTCCCGGACCTCCTACGAGAGGGTCAGGATGCGTTGGAATATTGAAATATCGTGACGCGAAAACACTGAATATAACAAACAGCTGTCTTGGTTACTTGCGCCTAACAATGCCTAACTCTCCGTCAAAACCCATATAGCCGCTTCGCCGGGGATGAATTGGACGATTCGGCCGTGAGGGTTACGCCTTGCTGCTTGTGCAACAATGAGAGCCGTATCGCATCAAAAGCTCAAGCCGTTCCCCACCGAAAGACCGTTACGGGTCTTCGAGTGGATCTCCGGTTTTTATCTGTGAAGCCGCGCTCGTGCTCGACAGACGAGTGCGGCTGCACAATGTAGATCTCCACGAGCCTGCAGAGGTTTGGGAAATCGTACGGAGCGACCATAGAGCTAATGAAAAACAATAATACACCTACTTGTATAGATGTAAATCATATGAAAAAAGTAGCCAAAAATATTGTATTCGTCTTCGGCGAAGAACACATAATAGCGCCCCAATTTTTTTTTCTTCGACTACGTTGAAGACAAAACAGCAGTCCAATCTTTTTTCTTCGCCTTACGCGCGAAGACAATAAAACAGTGCCCCAAAAACGTTTTTGCGAGTACCGCGAAGCAGAAAAAAAGGACCCCAACTTGTTTTTTTTGCTTTTTTCGCCTTCTTCGGCGAAATTATCGCCGCAACAATCACGGTGCCTGCGGCGCCGGAATGTTGCGGCCCCTAAAATGCATGTTGCGGTAAATGGCAAATTCGATCCAAATGTTGCGCCAGCGCAACAGCGCAACAGCTAACCAATGCCCTGGTGTGCACGACACACGAGCTGCATGATACTATGTTGTACGGCGCGCTCTCACCGCAAAGGACGGCTGTTTTAAGGCTGACTGTAGTTCGGGTAGGCAAAATTGGTTCACATTTTATCAGTGACCAAACGGACTAATAGTACCCTCTATTACGGGGGGCCATAATAGCAAAATAGGACCTACGGTACACACAAAAACCTATATATTTCCCTATTTTTACTGACAATATTTGGTCTTATTTACTATGGTCCCCCGTACTAATACCTGAACACGGCTGTAGTAATACCCCACTTACTTGCCGTTTTTTCGTCACTTTATCTCGGTATTCCTTCTCAGAGGGATTACGTAGTCAACGCTGGTCGCAAATAGCAGGTCTTGAAGGTAACCCACCGCGGGTAAAAGATTTGTCGCCGAAAGGTCAACCGAGAAGAACCGTTTTTTCCGTGATTGACCTCTCCAACCATGGATCGAAGCCACCATCAAGGACGTCAGAGCTTGACACTCTGACCATACATCGAAGCCAGTACCTCTGTGGCGTAGTTTTGTGACCACAGAACTTGTATCTCTCTAGGATAGAAGAATCGGCACGGACACTGGTTGTGCTGGATGTCGATGGGTAGAAACAACGGTTTAATGGGAAGAACACACACACACCTTAGCAGGTTGATACTCCAACCATAAATCGAAGCCACCATGAAGTACGCAAGTAACTTGACACTCCAACCATACATCGAAGCCACCATGAAGTACGTATATAAGTAGCGGTGTGTAGATATATTACAATACGGACGACGTCATAAAAATAAAAAATAAAATAGAAAGGCAGCGCGTCCCCTCGACCGACTCAAGCGAAAAGGGGAGGGTGGACTCGTTGCGCAAGAAAACCAGCAGGTCGATACCGTCGTCGGTGGTATGACGTTCCGTGCTTGCAGCGAGTTCCTGGTCTCTTTTGAGAAGGTGGGGCGCCGGTGAAGAGAAGGAAAAACGCACCGTGCGTGATCGGGTAGGGCGCGAGCAGCTGCGCGGCACGGCACATAGTTAATAGGACCAAATATTGGTAGTAAAAATAGATAAATATATAGGTTTTTGGGCCTACCGTAGGTCCTATTAACTACGTTCCCCCGTAATAGTACGGTAGGGGGGATGTTACTTTTTATCTGAGGCGTCTCACTCGAAGAGCTCTCTACACCTCACCCGAAAACTGATTTCGACTAAAAAAAACAACTCGTAAACCGATTAACAAACCCCATTGCCCTTAGGTAATACTAAAAACAAAACTCAGATATACGTAGTATGCAAATCAATAGTAGTGTTACGTCAATTTTGGGGTGAGGAGTCCCCGTCCTTTAGAAAATGTTCTAGCCAAAAATGCTTTGACAAATAGTAGTATTAGTATGGAAGCGTCGCACGTAAGAAACACGCGCCGGGGATGCATGCCACCTTAGAGCGTCAAACTGTTAAGAAAACGCTACCGGGGAGGGGGGGAGGGGACGGCATCTATGACCACGGCTTGTCCAGAAAGCGGCCTAGGGTAAAACCTTCTACGAAGTATCATATATGTAGTGCGAGTTGAGCTGGATAGTAAAAGTCGTCGGAGGTGTGGAGGGTGGTTTTTTGGCTGCCAGAGTAAGAACTTCGGGAAAGTTGTGGGCGGCAAAAAGACGGGGGTTCAATCCATGAGATCGATCATCGACGGTACGAATGAAGTGAACGGCGGTCCGGAGAAAGGTATCGCGTGACGGTGGAGCACAAGGGCTAGGCATGACGTTTACGGGCCAATCCGCCCGTGGATAGTGCTCAATTCAGGAGCGGAGGTGAAAGTCGCCATCGAGCTCGACAACGAATTATGACCAAGGGTTAGGGGTAGGGGGGTCGGTCCCTCTTAAAGCATATTTTTCCAGCGGTTCAGAGCTTATATTTGTGGATGGTCTGAAATCGATAGTTGACAGGGGGGTACCCTCCCCCGCCCTAGCGTAGCCTTGATCTTCTGGAAGAACGAAACTGAAGCTGATCAAGATTGCGTAGCGCGAGGCCTTGATCCAGAGGAGGACGCCACACCAAGACCTCCGAAAATTGACATACTCCCAGCTTATGACGCAATCACCACTGATCCCCGGCAAAGACCAGGAATACTACGGTAAGGCGGGTACCCCGAATTTTACTTGTTAATAGTATAGTCGACTCGCGCGAGTGACCCTGCAATCTCGCTAAAACAAATCGGGCTTAAAACAGTTTTGTAGGCGCAAGCGAAAAAATAAGCAACTCCATGGCGGCGGTACCCTTACCGCGAATCAGAATAATAACACAAAAAGCGGTAAAGTTTGCAGAAAACACGTAAGGTAGCCATTATTAACAGTACGATACCTGAAAGTGACCCCCCCCCTAACATAGCCCAGGCCGAACGCGCAACACCAACAAGGGGAAAAGGTGCCTATCCGTGCCCGTCACGCCGCGCACGCCGTTGCTCTGGACCAGCTTCCCTTGACGGCACGCCCGCCTAAAAACAGGCAACCCACTTACGAGGAGGACAACATGCGAGAGTCTTGACCAAGGCCCAATAACAGGAGTCTCTCAAAGGCGGGAGCTGCCACCTGCCTTTCCGGTGCGGACAACGGAGTCCCGGCGAGTAATTTCCGTGTCGGTGTTCATGGACATTGCTAGAGAATAATGTTGGGCATCGAGGATTTCATGGCGCTAACGTGCCTCGGCTGTGACGCGGTGGGCGTGAGATATTTGGTCCGCTACCTCCCTAGCAGGTTCTCCGGTCACGGCGGGCGCGCCGTCTGGGGAGGCTAGCCCAGGGTAGCGGCGGGCGCGGCGTGACGGGCGCGGGTAAGCACCTTGCCTAATGCGATGCTGCGCTTTCCGAGGATCGGTGGTGATTTTTGGGTCATGCGCTATGAGTTGATCAATCCCCGGAGGCCTTGGGGCAGCGTTCTTCTCTGTGTTAGGACCCTACTCCAGCGAAGATTCAAGGACGATTCGGCCGTCTCTTCCTTTTAAAATTCCACTTGTGTCGCGGATCTCGCGCAAGTTTCTTCTTACCGAGCCGGCGGATACCTCCCGATCCAGGTAGCCCACGGTCCCCTCTTCGCTCGGCGCCCCAAGACGGGCCGGCCGATAAAAGCTCCGGAAAACCTTTGGTAAGAGTCCCAACCCTGCTCTCGATGGAAGCAGACACCCTCCTCGCCTCCCCCAACTGCAGCGCAAGCCCTCCCCGCCGCCCCGTAGATACTGTTAGATATGCGGCATAACTACTGAGCTAACAGCCAGCGTCGACTAAACGGCTTAAGGTACACCACAACCACTCAGCTATGTATCATAGTGCCTCTAGTTCAGTGGTGAGGGTGTGATTCTAAGGGATACGCGTGTACGGGCATGCTGGTTGGGCCTTAACGCCGGCCGACCGCCCTGACACCCTTCTCGGAGAACGGTTGTGCCTCCACCGTTCCAGGCAGTGCGGGGGTGTTCTCTGCACCCCATGGTCGGCGGCTCTCCGCAGGCTTCGAGGGAGGTACCTGCATCCATGACCCTTTCGAAGTATACGTTTAGCTATCCGAGGGATCCGAAGGCGACGAGGGCGGCCGCTTGCTGGTATGCCTGCCAGGCAACTGTGAAAGATCACTGACTATGCCGCCATTCCAGGGGGGGTGTACTCATTTTTTGCATAGCCGTAGTCATAAGACCATAGACCCTATGCCGCCGTTTCAGGGGGGGGGGGGGGTGTATTAAGGGTAACCTCGAGTGGGTTATTGGTGGCCCTTTCACCAGCAGCCCGATGGACTAATGCCTGTAACACCTTGCCACAACGCGTCAGATATCGTCTCCTTCAAACATCAAAAATAATTCATTAATTTAACCCCCCCCCTTTATATTATACATTCCGCGCCTCCGTCCCTTAATACCCCCACCGCGTCCTCTATACCACGTACTACTAATAACCGGTGGTCGATTTGGGCGCGCGCCAACGCCAACCCTCAGTCTCCCACGATCCGAACTTCGCCTCTTGCCAGAAAGGATAGATCCCTTCCGCCGTCGGGACGTGCCCTTTCTGAGGAAACGCCACGGTCTTGGCGGGATCGGAAACGATGCTGACGCAGCCTAGCTCGCGCCGAAGGAAAGGCCATCATAGCGCGCACAGTGTTTTCAGTGACTCCCGTCAGGCCGAGAGTGATCCCGTCGTCTATGCATGCGAAGAACTCAACTCTTTTTTCCGTCTACCTCCGCACGGAAACGCTGCGGCTTCGGCCCCGGCCGCAACGGTATCTAAAACATTACCGGCGCCACAGGGTCCCCTTACTGCACCCCGCTGGCGCAAAATCGACCGCCCGGTGCTCCACCGAGTACTTCCCGAAAGAACACATTAGCTGCTGGTCTCTCGCGGTAGCATTTTGCCACAAAAGGACGCGTGCTTTGATTGAGGTATACTATTAATAGTATAAAACACTTTTTGACTAAACTGTTTTCCGAATGACGGGGCTCCTTAACCTATTATTAAAATCGTCGGGATGTTGTTATTGTTTTGCAAAAGGAAATGTGTATACCTAGGCCATGAGTCTGTTCATCGGTTTGCGCTTTCCTTTTACTCAAAAACAGTTTTTGGGTGAGGTATAGAGCTTCTTCAAGTTAAGAATCTCCGAAAAAATCCAACATCCTTCCTACCGTAGCATATGTCTTACCACTCTGTCCGGAAATATAAGAACCGTTTTGTATTCAAATTTATAATCAAACGAAGCTTATATTTCCGACCAGAATGGTAGCAAACAAGCACAGCCGTCCTGCCGACCATCTCGAACGCATCGGAGCAGTCGGTGAGAATAATCCAGTCATCAGTATCGTTTAGCACGCGTGCCCTCAGTCTCACGTGTTCGACTCCTCCGGGCACGGCGGCCCTGAACCACCGCACTTTGCGGTTGACTTCCTACAGCCGCGGCCGCCCCCTGCTGCGTAGCCCGCCGGTGATGAGCCACCTCTGCGAAACCCCGACGCAGACCGGCCGACGCTTTCCCCCAAACGCGGCGGGGCTGGGCTTCAAGAAGAACACTCTGGCGGGAACTCACCAGAAGGCTGTCACGCCCTTTAGCCAACCTCCAGTCGTTCGGGATTGACACTGATGATTGACGGCAGGTACACGAAGCCTTAGTTCCAGTGTCCGGGGCCCCATAAAGCGCTGCTGGTGCTAGCAGTTTCGAAGAACAAGTGGTAGGCGTATTCTTCCTTCCTCCACGTCGGTGGCACTCGCCAGCGAGCGTGCTGCGGCGTGACCCTCCCCCGCCTGCGTCGACATGCTGACAACGCAAAACTGCCGGGCCTGCTCCGAAGCTGGTTGGACGGCATCCTGCGACCCGGTGTACCCTGGCCTCGTGTACGCCGTCAGCCATGGGACCAGGAGGACCAAGTCGCGACTCTCGACCAATGAAAACCTCTGCCACCACTTGATGCGGCCGTCTGGCAAGTGCAGCAGGGCCAGCAGGATGTACCAAAGCTTTACCGCTGGCACGAGTGAGTTTGACGTCGGCAAGTCCCGGTTCGGCCGGTACTCTCCCAGAGCCTGGTTGGCATTGCCGAGCATATGGACGCTCACACCCCCTTGTGCACCCCTATTACGGGGGACCATAGTAAATAAGACCTACGTTACACACAAAAACCTATACATTTCTCTATTTTTACTAATAACATTTGGTCCTGTTTACTATGTTCCCCCGTAATAGTTAGCTGCGACTTCATTTTTTCCCAGGTCGTGAAGCGTTGCCGCAAATCGTCCCGGGAAACAGCGTCAAGTGGTGGCCCCATCCCCCAGGCTATTTCGGCTTCATCTGAACCAAAACCTCCCGGCTGCATAAGCCTGCATCGCCCGTGACCCCTCCTTCAGTCCGCGTGTTCCAACAGTCAAGACTCGGGTCCGCTTGAACCACCGCGTCCAATGTGTTCCATCTCGCTTGCCGGGTTCCGCAACCGAGACTTGTGGGCTGCCGAGACGTGCCGGCGCCGCTCCCTTCGCGAGGGCCTCTATTGCACAACGCGCGTGTAGCACGTGGCGCCCTTCCCCACATGGAAAGCGCGCAACTCGCTTCCCTTCTTCTTGGATCGTGACAAAACAAACCCCCTGCATTGAATCACCGCGGATGTCGCCGAAGAAAGCCCCGGGTCGCGCCGCGTTCCCGGACCCCCCCACCCGACGCCCTGGGGGGCTCTTCTACTAATGCCACGCCGGTCGGTAGCGTAGACCCTCTGCGGGTCTCTGCGACCCCTCTCTCGTCGAGTCTTAGAGTCTCCGCCCTCCCTGGCCCTCCCTCCAAATCCGGCGGTCCACGGCCCCCCCGGGGTTCACTGTACCCCTTTCCTCATTCCCTCCTCCCATACTGCGATGTCCGCTCTCTTAGTTTCCGCCCTCTCTTTGGCCAGTGGCTGGGGGTGAAACCCTGCCCCTTTTGGCAAGGAGGTCACTCCAGGTTCGTGCCGGCCCCTGTCTCCGCGCTGGTTGATCGTGAAGCCCGCTCCTATCGGCTCGGTCTACCCCATCTACCCCTTGTGGCCGGCTCATACCCCCCCGCACCCCTACAGGCGAAGTCGCGGTCGATCGCTCCGGCTGGTGTTACAGGGACGGTGCTTGCGTTCTGGTGGTGTGGTTTCCCTGTCCTCAGCGTTCTAAGAAGTTCCCATGACTCTACAAATCGCGCTTCCCTGCTCGATCTCTCCCCATACCAGCCGTTCCCCCTCCAACGCTGGAGCCGATCTCCCCGGCGGTGCCGCCACCCTCACCGGATACGGAGGAAGCGCAGAACCTGTATTCAGGTTGCGATTTGGACCTCCGGGACCCACCTTGTCGCGCGCTCCTCCCACCCAGCGTCGTGGCCTACCGGGTACTCCTGTACGTGCCGTTCCACGTAGAGCCTCCGATTTGGTACGTATCCGACGAAAGGCGTCTCGCGGTCGGATCCCTAACCCGGCGAAAAGCACGCGGTAGCGGATGACAACCGCTTCCTATTATCTCGGGCGTGAAAAATTGAGGTACGCTCCCCGAGACAGGCCCGGGACGTCGCTGAACAGAGAGCGCACGAGGAACGAAGGCGTTGGTTTTCTACCGTGGGCACGCACCATCAACTCATATATACGTGTTGTGGACATCGGTAGTCTCGTGCTTGGCTGGCTCTGGCCGAGGGACGCTCTCCTGAAGGAGGTCGGCGAGCTGCAGGGCACCCCGTACCGCCGACCACCTTCCCCCAAGCTCAGGCATGGGCAGCCATCGAACCTCCTCTGGATGGGGAGGTTGGCTTTCCATCGGCCACTCCGCGCGGGACGCGATGCGGGGCTGCAGGTCAGGGTGCCCGCTCGCGAGGCGTTGCGCACACTCCAACATGCTTCAAGTATACCCAACAACCCTCCGTCCGTTGGCGCACGGAATGGGTACATGTGCGTGATCTTCCCCCGAGTCCCCGTCGCGGTCCCTACACGTCCGACCGCAACAGGTGCAGGATGCTCCAGCATCCGCGCCCCTTCTACCCTGTGCATGCTGGCCGCCACCACCTTGACTCGTGACCTCACCTACACTCGAAGGCAACATTCGCCAAGGTTCCCACCGCATTGCTGTTGATGGGCACCCTATTCGTCAGCGTGTTCAAACCACAGGTATATCCGAGACAACAGTTTCGTTAGGTGGTATGATAGGTTCTCCGACGAGGTGGTCCTGCCCTCGCTCTCGCGGCAAGCCCCCAACCGATCATCAACCCCTGACAACCCCCCCCCCCCGCGCGCGCGATATTCAGGGCGCACCGCAGATGAAAGAGCCAACCGAGAAAGCGAACCTCTGACCGTCCTTCATGTACTCTTGTTCCCACTCTTCACAGCCCCCGCACGGCACTTGCACGTGTTGCTACTCGGGAGACGTATCTCGGCTGCCTCTTTCACTATTTCCGGCGGTGACTTGGCCCTGTTCTGAAGGAGAAGCTCAGCGTTGGTGAGTCCACCCTACAACAAGCGCCCACCCGTTCCGCCCGCCGATCTGCTGAGACCACGAATCTGCTCGAGAAGGGCCCGTAGATCCACATGCCGGCGTCACGCGTGCATAGCTGGAATTGGACACGGAACCCGGCGTGACGCGTCACAAAGCCTGGCTAGTGGGATCGCGTCCTCAACGCACCCTAAAGCGCAACGGCGGTGCAAGCCACACGAACAGGACATCTGCACGCAAGCAGCCTTCTCAACCAGTCCACGGCAGACATCGTGTACTACGCGCCCCCCCCTCCCTCGTCGTTGCTGGTGTGATGGACCCCCCCCCCACGTTTCTCAGTCGGCTTCGCTCGCCGCTTGGCCGTCATCGCTTTTGCGAACGCCTCCTCTCTGTGCTCCCGTAGCGCCCGTCCGTCGGCCTCATCGAATGTTGCGGTCGCCCGGCATACAGGGCAACACAGGTCGGGGCCCCGCCATGGCGCGAAGTGCAGCGGAGCACGGAAGGTTGGAGGTAACAAGGACAGCGGTTCAGACGAACCAGCAGATCCGTTAGAGTCTCGTATATAGCACGCGCAGGCACTCTTACCTACTGTAGTTTCCTCGCGGAGCTAGCTGCCCTCTCTCTGTGAGTGAGCGTGAGGTGATGCTGGCTGTGGCATCGGCGACCATTGTTCAGCCGTCGCTGCAGAGAGTCGGCAGTGACGCTGTTGTTCGCCAAACCTGCGTTGACGCGGGCGCCGACTGCGGTGACGGTAGGGACCCTCTCCTACAGCCAAGAGTGGAACCCCCGTCGAGGGGCGGCGCGGCACGAGACGATTCGTGTCGCATACTGTGCCACCCGCCCCTCCCCCGTTCCAGGCCGAGAAATGCGGCCGAAGTGTCCCAGAACGGCGCATCCAACCGCAAGACCACGCTAATCCAAACAAAATATACCAACATCAGCAACAACAACAACAACACCAACAACGGCATTCCGTGTTATGCCATGTATATAGACTGCCGCCGGCAGATGTGTCCTAGGTACCAAGGTACAAGATCACTGTTAACAGTAGTTGTGGGACAGGCAGCACGCAACACTAGGCTCAGGCCAGGCTCAAATTATTTTGTGGGGCAGTGTGATGGCACTGCTCGGATAAGGGACTCAGGACTGTCCGTGCTGGAAGCGGCACGGTCTTGTTGTAGAGTTCTCCTAGTTGCCTATCTCCAGGGACGGTCACTTGGGAGAGAGAGTCAGGGGAAAATAATCCATGTAGGGAGAAGTGGGCTGTACTCTCGAGACAATACCCACCTAATCCCTCAAGCGTAACGCCTACAAATATGCCCGGACCACGAAAAACGTTATTCACGTAGTTCTTTACTTACAAAAAATGTATGTTCCGATCTATAGCTACGTGCGTACGTGTACCCCATAACATTAACCCACCCTGAATAGTCATTGGCCCGCCCACCCTGAATAGTCCTCGTAGAGATGCAGACCACATGACGATCGAAGGAAGGCCACCCTATCATCTCATAAATCGGAACAAGGAGGTCGAAGACGTGGCTATTCGAAACAAGAAAATGAGACTATAGATCTCACCCACAACTCGTATCATATTGAGGCCCAGCCCCCTCTCGTATGGTTGAAATATTCTGCATGGCCTATAGATCATGTTGCTGGGTGAGAGCCGGATTATCTGGCTGAGCTACAGGTAGCGCATGTTTCCCGGGTTGGTTCTATGCTACACAGATCCTGCGCAACATACCGTCCCGACATATATAGGATCTAGATGACCTTGTTCGCGATCTGCGCGATGGGTGCAAACTTCGTAGAAATACGATAGCACCACGGGTCGGCGGCGTTCACAAAAAAGAGGCATATTGAAAGATAGCTAGCTACGTTCCTACGCAACAACAGCGGGAGGCAAGCGAAACCGGTGGTGGTATGATATCATAGGTTGAAGTAAAACGCAAAAGTATCTTTTGGGACGAAATCGCCCCCGAAGCACAAAATCAACCATGGTTGGGCAGCCGCCATGCGGTGAAAAGAGGCTACCACGTGACGAGAAGAGGCTAAGACGTGACGTGGCGGGACCCACCATAGTGGTAGGTCGAACTAGATAGCAAACAATTTTTTGAACACAAACGCCCCCGCAAGTACAAAACCACCTTGGATGGTTCGGCTTGGATGGTTCGTCGGCCTTTGCGAGATGGGGTAAGCAAGCGGAAGCGATGCGGTAGGTTGGATCATTCGCGAGAAGAAGCTACCAACTGGCGAGAAGAGGCTGGCGGGACCCATAATAGCAGTGGTAGGTTGAAGCAGATCGTAAAAATAAATAAAACGCAAACGCGCCTACCTGCAAGCAAACCACCTGGTTGGTTGGTCGGCCTTCGCGAGATGAGGTAAGTAAGCGGCAGCGATATAGAGGTAGGGTTAGATTATTCGCGAGAAGAGGCTATCACCTGGCGAGAAGAGGTTGCGATGTGGCTGGACCCATGGTGGTACTGTAAGTGGTGCTGTAGGTTGAAGTGAGTTGCAAAATAAATATTAATGCACAAAACGTACTTGCAAGTACAATTACCTTGGATGGTTAGGTGGCCTTCGCGAGATGAGGCAAGTAAGCGGAAGCGATGTGGGGGTAGGTTGGGGGTTGATGGAAAACACAAACGCATCCAACAGTACATTTTTTTTTGTAAACTGGCGTTATGTCGGGCAAAAAACTATTTGGTCACGAATCAAGACATACATCAATAGAGCGCAGGATAAACGAGGGTTTGCCATGAAAAGGAGAAACAAGGTGTAGAATGATAAAAGGAGGAGCCTTTAAGAAAAGGGAAAGTGGGATATAGCGGGGTTTTAAGGATGATCGTGTCTTAAGGCTTTGCTTGTGGGGTCAATGGGTTAAACTTTGACCACCAGGAGCCGAATAACACGCGAATAGCTCAACAAACGGCGTCGACGGCAGGACAGGTGTTATTGGAATCATCTCGCGATTATCTTGAGTCCAATCATCGCCGCCATGCTGTAGACTATATGAATAGTCCGTTGGGTTCTAGTCGTAGTTTCTGGTAAAAACATGACGATAATCGACATTGAAGCTCACGCTGCACGTTGATTGTCGGTTGGCAAACATAATAATAACAATACTCGTTCACCACCAAATTAAGCTTATATATTACCAAAATAGAAATGCTAGACACTAATAATAATACTCGTTCACCACCGAGTTAAGTTTATATTATACCAAAATAGAAATGCTAGACACTGCTGCTGCTGCCGCTACTGCCGTACATATCATAGGATCCTTGAGGACACTCGCTTTCCATCGCGGATCGAAATACCCGGTATATCGTAGATCGACGTCTGTAGACATTATTGAAGGGCGAAAAAAAAACACGACGGCGGCGGCGGCGGCGCGACCGGGGGCAACGGGGCCGGGGGCGACGGGGCCGGGGGTCGTATACATGAAATGCGTTTTTTCGCTGATGTTTTTTGGAACTTTTTTTCAGGGTTTGCTGTTTGTCACCATGTTTCGCGAAAACGGCACGTTTTTTTTGTTACGATTCGTGACGTTTGTTTTGTTCGGTACTCTGTATATACGCGCATTCTCATTTCATTAAATGTTGCCATCTGAGAACGTGTGTAGCGTTATAGTGTCAACAACAAAAAAGAGGATGAAATAACCGAAAATCCAGACCACGAAAATAAAAAGCGCAAAACAATGTATCCGACAACCAACAACTATAATACGAATGCCGTATATATGTGCGTCCATGTCATCCTGACCCTACCCCCTCCAGCCACCAGCCACCAGGGCCAGGTCGCCCCCCCCTACGCACTTCCGAAGAAGTATCAAACGGCAATCCGCTGTCCATATAAATGGCTGGTTTGTAACTGCTGCGCGTATGTTTCAACGCACAGAAGGTTGTGTGGTGTTGCTGCCTACAATACTGCTATCGGCCATAGCAAGGAGAAAGTCCCCACCTTCTCGTTCTTTCTGTAGCTCTGCCCTCGTCACCCCCTCCCCCAAAACACGACTGCTCCCACCCCTAACCCTGCCACCTCCAACCGCAAGGGCCAAGCCATCTCCCCGATGCACTTCCGAAGAAAGTATCAAGCGATAACCCGCTGTTCATGCTGTACGTTCATTCATATATACCAGGAAAACGTGAATGAAGGTGACCCGATAATGTCACCACATATCATACGATTAATACATGGTTTTTTTGCTCTCCTCTTCTTTTCGTTGGGCTTTATCAGTAAACTGTAAGACATGATTACTACCAGGTATGTACCATTGTATTGCTACTGCAAGGCATGATTACAGGTACCCTGCCGCTGGTCTATGTGTGTGTGGTAGTGTGTGTTGTTTTCACACCGGTTCTTTCTATGCAACGATATCATGCTGCACATTGTCGGATGGCAAGCACAATAATAATATCACTATTAATAGATAGAACACCCAGTGTCCATTCTGACTTTCCATCCTGTAGAGAGATACAAATTCTGTGGTCACAAATTGTGAAACAGAGAATGCTGAAGCCATAATAAATAATCGCAAATCGAACAAACGAAAGCACAGATTGAATGTCAGCGCACCGGGTAAGAATGACACAACAAAAAACAAGCCAAACACAAAACTAGAAAACCAAAACCATAAGAGAGAAAATGCTGGGACAGCTGCTGTCGCCCCCCCAAAGAAAAATGAAGACAAAAAGCAAAACACCAAGCCAAACAAATAAAAACAAACAAACTTCTCTCGAATACGAATTCGATTTCGGGGGCAGCAAATAGATAGCACAGGTTCCATGAGGTAGTGCACAGGTTTCCATGACAGTTGTAGTCTCATTGGTGCCTTGCTACACGACCTGCCAGTTATTTTCTGCTTTCATCGACAGCGAGCGGTATCAGCACGGCTGCCCCCCTCCCCCTCTTCCCCCCCCCCCCTCTCGCCCCCTCCCTCCTCT
>JBBMKB010011453.1:0-17347 GCA_037833945.1 Alaria marginata | reverse complement strand
CCCGTCATTCAGAAACAAAAAAAGCCAAAACGTGCTACCTCTATTGTAGCACCCGTCGCCCGACCAGTACTTCATAGGCGGCTGTAGATGGTCAGTCGCCTTCCTTCTGCAGCAGAGATCCAGACTGCTCAGCATAAGGCCTTTTCCTTACCGTCTTAACCCATACCCAGATAACAGCACGCAGCACGGTATACATGTTGTCGTGTGAGGTTACTACTACTTCGTATACCTGGTACCTGTTCGATACTGCGGTAGTCTAATACGGTTGCTGATTTGAAGTCTACTACAGACAGACAGCCAGCACGCAAGTTTTGCGTAATTTGACGTGGATATGGTTGATCTGGTACAGATCGATTTGATGTGCGTTCCGCAAGCTGTTGCGTCAACAGAGGTTGTGTTGCTCCTCTTGTTCAACCATGATATTTTTCTCATTATTTTTATATCAGACTCGGAACAACAATGTTTTCGTAAACTCTTGTTTTTGTGGTGTCGTTTAAGATTCAAGCCTATGACCCTACCTTCCGTACACGTTTCATACAAATATGATACCTGGTACCTGGTATGATATATTCATGGTCGGAGCACTATTTCTCGCCCGCGCGTCGAAAATGACAAGAAAACGGTTTTCTCCTGCTGCGGCGAAACAGCATATCAAGAAGACGTTCCGCGCGACGCATGTCCAACCCAGCCCCACACTAATTATCACAACGGCGGCGAGGGAACACACCCGAAGAACATCCACAACAGATGCAAGCCTCAGCCAAAACTAGCACCGAGCCGAATCATTGCAGCATTACAGAAGAAGCTGCAGCGTGTTCGTAGTTGCTTGGGGCTTGATCTTGGCGATGCATGCTAGGCCTCGTTTGTTGCTCGATCTCGCAGATATCATATTGATTGCCGATTACGGTCTTGGAAAAACAATATTATCGACGAAGGCTGGTCAAACATATACGTTGATTTTACAGGGGAAACACCCATCCCATATAAACTAATTTTCAGCGCTGTGAGTCGGCACGATTTAGGTCGCCGACTAGTTATTAGTTGGACTAATAGTCAGTCGTGAAACGGAAGTGCCAACTATCCGACATATTGGGTTTCCTTGGTTGCAGGAAGGCGTTTCTAACGCGGGATACAGCTTTTTAACGTTAACTGCTGTGGCTACGGATACCCACATTGCTTCTTCCGCGTATAGCGTCCAGAAGGGTTGCTCTGCATGCGGGTCCCAGTGACACTTCTAAGGTCGAGATAATGCTCTTACATAGTTGTTGTGGTCTTTAGGTGAACTCGCCCTGTACAATATCAACGGAGTCGCAGAGGCGATCATCCTTGGCACGCATACATACTACGCGGGTTTTTCCGCTGGGTAGAAAGCGGAGCGGAGCTGCGCCCCGCTCCGCTCCCCGCAGCCGTCGTTGCCTGTTCAAAGCTACCTGGTGTACGAGTACAGAGTACTGTAGTACGAAATATGCTGTTGTTGTGCTCGGACTGGTAGTTCATGTTCTTCCGACGCCAACGGACGTGCGGTGATCTAAGTTTGAGTGTTTTTGCAGAATGTACCGGTACGAAAATAAAACAAACCAAGGCCCACATGGTCCCGCACGAAAACACAAAACGATTGATGCAACCAAAACCTGAAGTTACTCAACCAGACGCAGTATGTAATTGATGAGTCCTTGGCTACGGAGAAAACACAGAGAGAAATTCAGGTGAAGTGGAGTAGATAATTAATGAGCTACAGAGCCGAATCGTGTTTTAACTTGGTCTAAGACAGGGTGGGGGGTGGCTAAAACCGATGGAATTACACCTGGTAATAGAGCTGAAAAGCAGAGGGTTTGGGGACTTTCAATGAACTCCGCGACAGAGCCCAGAAACTACAGTCACTGGGAGCATGCCCTGTGACAATGCAGCACGCGGCGGGAGATCCACACGCACACACACGCACACATGGCGGAACAATCGAGTTCTCTCAACGACGTTGTTGGTGGTTCGATTGAACACGCTTGGTGTTGTTTTGCTAACAACGCATTGAATGGTGGCGTTTTCGATTTTCCGATTGGGGAGTTGGCAAGACAGTTTGGGGCAGTATGTAGAGCTTGCGTTCATCGACGAATCTGATATTACGTCGTATTATTGTAGCTATGAGCCCGTCGAGCAGCTTCCTCGTTAAATATTTAATCGCGTTGAATTGTTGCGAAAACACTTTGCCTTTGGTATTATATTATATACCAGAGGTATATGATAGATGGTTTACGACTTGCCATCGTTATCGGCGCGCGCGTTTCGCGCAACATTTGGAGAGACATTAGTAAACTAATAGCATAACGGAGGGATCCAAGACCTTTACTTCTAGGGATAATTTAGACACCGCTAGCTTCGTAATAAGTTCACTGTTTCGCTCGTATCACCGTCAGGTAATATTGGGACTGAAACGATTGCTGTCACGGTTCTCTTCGTAGTCCGGGGTAGAATTACCTGGCACATTTTGTTTACGTGCTGTTTTTGTACTTTTCTTGTGTAAACTGGAGCCGTCTTGGTTTTTTTTTACGACACTTCTGTGAATCTAGGTAATATTTATTGCGGTTTTCTTGTGTAAAATGAAGCCAAATAGCGTAATTTTCGACTCCGGCGACGCCTTCAGCAAGACACCCCGGAAGCGCCTCTGGCGGGCACTCTGGGGGCGCCTCCAGCGGGGCCCCCTCGGCCGGGGGATTCTTATTTGGCTTGCTTCCCTCGCCTGACGCCAGCCGACTTTCCGACTAAAGTCAGCTAGTCGGCTTCGCCAACTAGCGACTAGTTATTAGTCGTGAAATGCTGCCAACTCACAGCCCTACTAATTTTGCAATGATTTATTTCGTACCGGCTACGCGGCCATTTATTGTTTTCACCGCTGGAAACCACCGCAGTGGTACCCATAACGTTTCAGCAACGTCTGTATCTCGAGCACGACGTGCTCTGAGGTGATTGCTCACGGACGATACACGATAAGTTTGTTGTTTTGATGTACGTGTGCTACGAGATATTGCAGCATACCCACTATCCACCATTTAGAGGGTGCATAGAAAAGGCCGAAGGGGCTCTACAGTCGGGTGCGGCGGCCACTCTCTACCGGTCTTAACCCGAAACGAGCTTCTCGGTATACACCGGATACTTCCGCAATCATCACGGATAAAAAAACGTACAACCTCGGGGTATGTTTGTGGGTTGACATGGAAATGCGTGAACGCAACTTTTCACCCCACCGGGAGACACATAGCTGGGAGTGTTACCACTTGCACAAGATTCGTATCGAGGAGTGCAACTTCGAAGTGCGCCGCACTCATTCCATGGCGGTGGGGAATACCGTTTTGATCCATGCTTAGATATTGGTGCTCGTATTTTTACCAGGTACATGATATCTACAGGCTACGGCGTCTGCAGTGCGTATATCATACAAACGTGTTTCCGAAGTGTGCGCTTTAGCACTCATTCTCGGCGACGACTTCAAGGAACGGGAGCCCATGTCGAAAAAACTACAGCGCGATTTCTGCTGCGTTGCTGCTGGGGAACCTGTGAGGTTGTTACTGATTGAGGGGCACCGGTTTGGTCTGAGCATCGAAGAGACCATATCGTAAAATTCATTTTTGGACAAACCTACCGGGCGACTTCGGCACCTGTCAAAACAAGTTCAAGGTTGGAGGCGTGATTCAAAGTTTAAGCGACGATCATATAGATGGGTGAGAAGTACTGTGTCACTGATTTTGTCAACATTGATTACCGGGCATCTTCGAGACAGAAACTAAACAAACGCGTCCGGGAGTGACATCCGGGCGACGATACCCGAACAGCTAGATATGCGTTCATGTTTTAGCACGCGTCCATGTATCATGCCAATAAACAGCGGCCTGATACAGTGAGCAAGGCAAGAGTAGCCTAGTTTGGCAGCACAATGTCCACTACCGCCCCTCGCCATGTACTTCATATATTCGCCAACCGCATGTTACACTAACCCGGGCATCAAGTCTCGGCTGGACCTCTGTTGGCCTACAACCCGTGTTCAGGGAGTACACGGCGAGCATATAATATCTACAGTTAGTACACATCCATGCTTAAGAGATAAATGACTTTCTATTTTTTGTCTTTGTAGCTCTGTTCGCCCCGACACAAGCAGCGGAGACTCTCGCCGAAATCCTTTGTGAGGCCATCTACACCCGAAAACATGAGCGGTCGAAATACCGAACCCAAGTTGAAACAATGCGAGTTTCGGTGAAATGTCACCATCTCACAGGTACAGCATCGTTCAAAATATTCTTTAAGTGTGGTGTCCGTTGCAACAAAACAGCTTGGAAAGCGGAACCTTGAATATTTGGGTACGTCAAGCTCATGACAACAAGTTGTCGCTGTATGAGATAGCCGACAAGTTAATACTGTTTCGAAGGTATTCCAGTCAGCATTCATACGACTGCCACCCTAACCCTTCAACCAGATGGGCCTACGTGACAACGGCCTTGACGATTGGATTGAGGACATGAGGTCAAACTGCCCTGCCCTTGTTGCTGGCCCTCCTATCCCCCTGCATGCTACAACCCCTTACTCCTCATATCTGTCGCGCCCACCGTCCTGATCACTTCCAGTTCAGGAGCCGACAGAAGAAACCGCCGTCACCGCTCGCGTCCCGCCGTTTGCGGAATATTGCCGTCAAGTACACGCGACTGCAACATCGGAGCGTTCCTGAACCACTTCGTGTTTCGTTACACAAGCGTCCTCTATGCGCCCCCGACCACCAGAAATGGCCGATCGGGAGCAGCCGCGCCGTGGACAGCGAGTGGGAACGCCTAACGAGAAAGGGAGGTCACCGCATCGAGAGCCCCACACGAATGCTGCAGCATACAACTTCCAACATGCCATGAAAGCAGGTGTGCTTCTCCTCAGTGTGGTAATTATCGCGGCGCCGACGAGCACATGGCTGTTACGGGGTTCGGGAGTCGGTATAGGGGTATTGGCGGCCCCCTGCAGTGCGACCACAACTACGGCCCAAGAGGTGGTCATCTCTCCCATGGCGAGGACGGAGAGTTCAAGGTGTTCTGGTCGGGCGCCGTCAACGTGTCCCGCACTATCTTCATTGGCAGCCGCACCACAGTTACTATCGTCGGAGACCAGGCCCCCACCACATCCAGCACTTCGGGTGGCGCCAAGAGCGCCTTCGGGGGTACTATCGAAGAGGGCAGCAGCAGTAACAGCATCTCTACCATCAATTATCAGGTCCAAGCACTTACGAGTGGGCTAGCGCTGCCGCTCGGGCTGACGTCGGCAGCTGTGGGCGTGGGACAGTCGAACAAGTCTGCGTTGAGCAACACGAACACTACCTCCGGGCCGATATTTTCTCTCGACGGTGGAACGTTAGTATTGCAGGACTTGGTCGTCCGCGATGGGTACGCAGCAAACGCCGCCGATAGTGAGAGCGCGAAGGGGGCCGGAATATATGCGAACAATGCGGACGTGAACATCACCCGGTGCGAATTCACGGACAATTTTGCGGTGTACTGGGGGGACGGGATTTATGCGGAAGGCTCGACTCTCATCATGGTCGACTCGGTTTTTATAGGTTGCAGAACCGGGTTTCAGACTATCGCCGGAGACGAAGAGGCAGAAGGTGTTGGCGGTGCCATTGCGGTAAGGACACTGCTATGCGTATGCTCAACGTATATATTGTCTCCACCTAGTTGACACTGTGTGCATGTGGGGGTCAGTTGTATTATTTGCGATTTGGAGGGCAAGGTATCTTGTCTGTTCTATTGGATAAACCGCTTGCATCAATTAGCTATATACATCAGCCAGTTGGAAGAGGATGTTGTCTTGGTTGCTCTGTGATATAAGTCAGCGCTTGTAATGTATAGAGTTTGAACCGTTGGCGTGGAACCCCATCGTTGATCTAGTGCATCATGTCTGGTTATCAGTCACGTTGCGAAACTTTACGAACGGTGCCGCATATCGGTTACGCTAGACATCCAACGGTAGAGCATTCATCTCACGTAGTCAGTGGTGGGTAAGTTTTTGCCTTGAAGAAGTCACTGTGCACTGCTCTGTGTGCGTGTGCAAAACACCTGGTACAATATTGACTTTCTAACAAATGTTGTCTCGCAGTCCGCCTTTCTCTGCGTGCCCATTTGGAGAAGCTGTTAGAACGAATGTCTAACGTCACGATAGGAGTAGAGCACTCGCTGCGTGCTGTTGGTAATCATTTGTGTACCCCTGCGCAAGAAGAGGTGGCGGTCAACAAAGAGGTCGTATTGTAGGATGCGTGCCTAGACGCCTCTCTTCCCACCAGCCATCCTCAAAATTGCGAACTCTACAGTAGTTTATCCTATGCGCGACTAGCGCCGCTTGCGATCGCATAGGACGCTACTACGTGATGCCTTCTCGCCATCACATATACTCCCTTGTCTGAACTGCTACCCTTTCTTCTTCGACACCGCTGCCATATTTTCCCCCGCCGTGCAGTAGTTTACTGTGGCGTGCTTTACGCTCCTGTCTCGCGCGATGCAAGTTACTAACCCCATTCCACCAAGCCACATTAAACCGTATTCAATAGGCCAAAGCGTGCGACATTCTGATTGACGGCTGTCTCTTCGAGGGCAACTACGCAAGCAACAAAGGAGGTGGAGTGCACCACGAGGATGGCAGAGTATCCGTGATGGGTTCCATCTTCTACAGAAACGAGGCTGGGAGCGAAACCGTGGAAGGAGGTGAGCCACAGGCATAAACCATTGTTAAGTTTCGGCTATAGTGGCGGCCCTGGTGATGGCGCTTGAGATAGTGACCGCCTTGTCTCACACGTATCAACATCTTGACGAATATCAACGAAATTGGCGTGCCGGAGGTTTTCTGAACTGAAAGGCATACTTAGTACGGCGTTCCATGAGAGGGCGACATTATGTTTGTCTGTGATTGGGTCGACTGCGTTCAACGAAGTAGAACATACTGCAGAATCATAAGGGGGGGCACCGTTGTATCTCCTTTGATAGATTACTATTACGGGGGAACGTAGTCAAGAGGACCTATGGTAGGCCCAAAATCATAGTCTATCTATATATATCTATTTTTACTACTAATATTGGGTCCTATTAACTACCTTCCACCGTAATATAATCAAATTATTGTGAGCTGCTACAAAGGCCCTGCGGATACATTGACTGAGCATTCGCGCTAACCTGGTTCATCATTCGTACTGGGTTTGTGCTGATACCACAGTGCTCGGGCCAGCGTCCAACACGTGATAACGCCTTCATACCACGCGGTTCGTCAACATATTTCCCCACGTCTGAGCGTAGGTGTCAAAGCTCCCAGGCATATAGCGACATACCTCGTTACGGGTGATCGCACCCTTATTCCTCGCAGGCCTACTCAGTTTCCCCCTACATCTGATGGAATATTTATCCTGCTTGGGAAAAAACACCGAGTTAACCGCCCCGTGTATACGCAAACTCACCAAATACAGAGGACGCGCATGGACAAGGTGCTGACCTATCCCTAGCAGATAGCCTCGGGTCGTTCGAAGCCGGACCGGCGTCCGAAGTCAACGATTCGGTGTTTTTCGACCTCCACGTAGGGAAAAAGGGCGGAGCGGTTCTTCTCTCCGGCGGTGACGACGCTTGGGAAATAGATTTTCACCGTTGTACGGTGAATGGCAGCTCAGCGGGCCATGGTATAGAGGACGACCCGCAAGGAGAAGGGGGCGTTTTTTCAGTGGGCGAGAAGATAACGCTCCTCTTGGTCGACTGCACTTTCGAGAAAACCAGCTGTGGCAAGAAGGTGGGTTCGTTATGCAGGTTGGGGATTACCACCGAAATGTGGTGAAGGCTCCGCGCTCAGGCGGCGGTTTACCTCCCACTATAGCAAATAACCACGGAAGTGAAGGGAAAGCCTAAAGGTATTTTCATACATAATATCGAGCCTAGAAAACAAAACCACTGGTGTTCTAATAGGGGACTTGCTCCGTCGACGAAGTTGTTTTATCCGTCAGGAAGTACAAAGCAAACACATGCTTTTTTTGTCGCAATGCGCGTTAATTTGTTTTTGTAGGCGTGCATTTGGCGGATGCAGTCCGAGCGAGGTGTTGGTTCAAACAGTAGTAAGAGCTCAACATTGTTTAGTCTGCGGGCGCGTCGTTCAATGGCTTGCCAGCCAGCGTTTCTCTTCTACTCCCTACAAGGTGCCCGTCTTACTAACTGATGGATACCACGCCATACTAGGGTACCTATAGGGTTTTCACTGTATAAGAATTCCTCAGCGCCGAGTGCTGAGCCCTTGTGAACGAACTGGTTGGACCTTTGCTAGCACGTCAGAATATCCCCAAGTATCACAATAGCCTCTGTCGTCCGTCTATATTCTCGGATGTCTCGCACGTAACAGCGCAAGATGGGGACACCATTCATGTTGCAAACAAGCGCACACCACATGATTCATCTGCAAACCCGCCTGTTCTTGACGGCTGTCCGCGAGATTCCCGGGGACCGCCCTCTACCTCAAAGGGTGGGGTTATGAGCGTTTCAACCGGGGACAGCTGGGACGAGCCAGGCGCTACCGTGATTATGCGGAATTCATTGTTCGGGTTAAACTGGGCGGATCTGGGTAACGGGGGGGTGGTGAACGCGGATGATTACTGCACGATGGTCGATGAAGGCGACGGAAACGTTTTTGACGGCGACGAGTCCTACGGGGACGGAGGCGCAGTCCGGGCGACGATCAGCACATCTATCACCATCGAGGGCGGCTTGTTTATCAACCACCGTGTCGAAGAGGTAAGGTTTGGCTCCACTGGCCTCAGATATGTTCTGAATTGTTCTGATTCGGCGTTCGTTGGAGTTACAGCCGGATTTGGAAGGCCTAGAAAACCATTTCATAAACATCGTGTAGGAATGCGTTCGGTTTGGGTGTCTGCGCGTTGAGCATGTCTATCGGCCTGGGCGTTCGGAGCCGCTGTAGCCCCGGTCTCCGACTCCTGTCGGAATGCCGCGAACTCAATGAAGTTGAATCGACCGCTCAGGCTACGCTTGCCCCGATTCGGTTCACCTCCAGACTCCCCCTGTTATTTTTTGTTTTGTCCACTCTTTCTCCCCTCGCGCTGCTGCTGTTGCTGCTGCGCTGCTGGGGTTGACGTCGTTAAGCAACGCCGCTGTAAACCACGTCCCTCACTTCGCGAGCTAGACCACCAGGGTAGCGTCTTATTTGTTTCTTCTCGTTGATGTGTTTTGGAGGTATCCACGATGATGGTCGAGTTGGATAATTTTGTGCGGAGCGGAGAACCCTAACTCCGCGTAAGGGGGATGGTACCACGTAGCTTGCATATGGTTAGGCACTCACCCGGCAGTTACATAGTATCCCGATTGCTGTCTCTGGAAGTGGGCACACCAGAAAATAATTAAATCCATCCGGAGCTGTCACCTAGATCCAAGAAAGTACGCACAAGATGAAGAAGTCCGCCTGACGAGAGGTTTTTACTAGGATGCAGCTCACTTTTTACGCGACTTGCCGAATACCTCACCGCGCTTCGCGGTTGGTACACGTGATGTCTACCTGGTCGGTGAAAACCCGACGTACTCCGTCTCGGCAGTGCAGGGATGCGCGGGTCCATGGTCTTGTAACTGTGATACAAGAAACGGGTACACTCCCGCCCCCCCCCGCACCTGGTCTTGACGCCTTTAGTTCTTCGCCCACGTTTTCGGGGGCAACTTATTTCGAATTAGGGTTAGGCGTTGTTTTAAGTAGTTATCGGGCGAATATATTGAAACGGTGCTCTACAATAGACCACACTTGATCCAGTGTACCGCCGATTGGTTATCGCCGCGAATCAGAATGATTTCGCGTTCGTACATGGGTTCCGCGCCTGTCTGTCGTACGAAAGCCAATGCCGTGACCACCATGCCTAGTAACTCCAGTACATTGGTCGACAAACCATCTCTTCCGCGCACTTTCTGCCTGAGACGCGTTCGTACCCCTTCATCGAGGAGTAGAGACCGGTTGGATACCGCAGCGGTTGGTTGAGGTAGGCTCGCCCACGTTGTCGGGGACAACTTATTTCGAATTAGGGTTGGGCGTTGTTTTAAGTGGTTATCGGGCGAAGATATCGAAACGGCGCTCTACAATCGACCGCACTTAGGAAGGACCTCTACATTTTTGTGGGATCTGTAGATGGTTGCGCAGAAAGCAGCAGGGTATGAGACGACACGCTGGTTGGATCAAACGGCGCCCTAAATAAAAATAGTTTTTTCTTCCTCGTCATGTTAGAACACCTGTTTTACTTTAGTGGCGCCCTTGGAAGGAAGATTTAGGCAAGGATGGCAAACGGTCAATTTCAGTACATGTATTTTCCTGGCTTCCAGAAAACTCTTATCTAGACACGATATTCAAAATTTAAACGCGTGCAGTTGTCGCTATTGAAAACAGAACGGATGCGGTTGAAAAAAGGATTTTATTTCGGCGCCATCAAAACAGAATATCTTGTCAACTATACAAATTGTATGGCGATCGAATACCCAAGCCAAACAATCGCTCGCGTATTTTTGGTTTTGTCGCGTCTTGAATTGTCTTGATTACAGGAAACCAAATATACTTAAAATTGTGTTTTTGCCATCCTTACCGACACCCGCGTTCTAAGGGTACAGCTGAAGCAAAAGAGATAGAAAATAAATATATAGCGAACCAAAGTATATTTTTTGCTCATGGCTCCGCCTGACCCAAACGATATGTGGTCTGATACATTGGTTATTTCAGCACAACTGTCTTTAGATCCCACCAAACGAAGCAGCCCTTCTCGAATGCGGGTTCCTGTAGTCCATTTCCAACGCTACGGCTTAACCGACCGTAAATACATGCTATGGTTGTTCGTTCGTGGCTACTGCGTTTGTTTCCCTCAGCTAAGTTGCATCCAGTCCTCCACCTCCCCTTTTGTACGGAGGAGTGAAACAAACATGGAGTTACGACCTCTGTAGCCTTGAGGTCTTCAAAATAGTCACTGTGTTACCTTACAATGTTCACTGTGCTGCTCACGCTATTTGCTTCTCTCAGAATGGGGCGGTGGTTTACTCAAGAGGAGACGTCAACATTCTGGGCGAAAATTTCACCGAGAACGAGAGTCCGGAGAACGGAGGCGTGCTTTTCGCCACCGACCTTAGCATTCACCCTGGCAGGCGGTAATTTCGAGAACAACGAGGCTCAGGATGGTGGAGTAATCCATGCGGCGTCTGGTTCCACTCTGAAGATCGAGGGCGGGGTCTATTCTGGAAACGTTACGACGAGCGATGCGGGGGTGTTCGTGGTCCTTGACGGGGGGAGTTTTGAGGTAGAAAGAAGAGCGGTGACATCTGCCTATCTGCTACTAGTATATGTACTGGCACATATGTCACGTAGAGGTGCACCAATAGGTTCCTGGGGCTCTTCTCTTGGGCAGCACTGTAACTTCGCCCAAAATATGAGTTTGTGCTAAATGAAAGTGAAACACGATGAAACATCGCATGTCCTGGGGATAAAACGAGATGAAAGCCGAAAACAGAACAATTTTCGAGCGATATTGGGTTAAGGAGTCCCTACGTTTACGCAGAACATTCGCCAAAACAAAATGCTATATCTGTCTCAGCAGGGGTCTACTTTTGGTTGGAGGTTTTCAGCCTTGCGTTTGGTTACCCTCGGCATTACGTCTACGTAGCTGTCACTATCACCGATTACAGTAGCGTATCGTTGCATTCTTGCGTACAATGCACGTTGGTATTTGATTATATGGTGGCTTGTTTCTGTCCGAAGTAACGTTTACCATGCCATCTTTGTCACCAGCCCCCCGTTTCAAACCTTCGGTTTCTCGGCTACCGGTATGGGCGCAGGTTGCGTTAGTGGAGAACTCATGGTTCGACCATATAAAGGGTAAAACGTCGTACTGTGACAGAGAACGCACCTATTAACCGAGTATATTTTATTCATGGGGGATCGTCAATGGCATTTATGTCTCATGATGGTATTTGCCGCATACCTTTGGCATGGCAGTGCTCATTGCGTGCACCGAACCATTATTCGCACAATAGGGCTTTGTTAAAAACATAGAGGTCCCCCAATAAAAAAGACTCGGACTGTTTATTTGGGTGATGCTCCCACGGTAACACACGTCTACAAGAAATCAAGCACCTTTCTATATGCTCGTTGTTTGAAGTTAGATGGATACACGTTGAGATATGGCGTTTGAGGTGCGTCTGGAGGCCATGGAATAGAGCGGCGACCCTGCGCGTATGGCCAGGCACTGTTCGCGGTTTTCACACGACGACACAAAACAAAACGTATATACCAGAGATACCTGGTGGCCAACTAGCGGCTGTTACTTGACAAAACGGTTAATAATAAGCTTCGCCACGGTGGGACATGCTTCGACCCTTGTTTATGGGGTCGTCGCGCTGTTTTCTTCTTCCGCATTGAACATGTTCGCGACAATGACGGATACCGCTTCCCACACGATCAGATCACGGGAGGAAACTTCACCAGCAACAAGGCCGACTTCGGAGGTTTTCTGTACAGACAGGGAGGGGGTGCAACCTCGTGTACAGGAGCGTCCATACTGCGGCATGAAGGTGTTGACGGCGGTGCCATCCACGCGATCGACGACGCCACCCTCGATTGGGCTTGCGATATACGACAAAGCTCCGCGATCTCTGGACCTGCCATGTGCGTGATTCTCACGATTGCCACTGCTTCGTTGCCGGGGATAGCTTTTACAGGAGATTAGTAACTAGGTGATTGCAGCTTGATATATGGTTTGGCATGCCGTCTTACTCCACCCGACCAACATATTTATCTTGAGTTAGCGACAGAATTGACACAGTCATACATGTTGGGCGGAACATCTAGAGGGCACCAAATTAGTAGAGACAACAGGCTCGGCAAGAATTGAAAGTTATGTTGCGTTCGACGTGGTCAAGCGCCGAAACGACAACGTAACATTGAATCGTACTATATAAAGTGTTGTGCTGTTTTAAGGTTGTGTCATCTTCCTGCGCTACTAATTGATGCCAACCTGAACAAACATGTGACAAATTTCATCCACCACATGTATTTTGTATTGCTGCTGCTCTCCAGATATGCCCGTCATAACGCGACCGTGTCTCTGCACGGAATGTCTCTGGTCGACAACACCGTGGCTCGAGGGGGCGTGATCTTCGTCATTGACAGCGTGCTCGAAACCTATCAGGTACCAGGTATGTCGATAAGTTGAATTTGATTGGAGGTTTTGTTTAATGCGGCCGGGCTGAGGCTCTCGTGTTCCCAGTGTGTTGACGTTTGTGCTCTGCTGTGTCCAGGTTTTTCTCACGCGCACGAACAGTTGTGCCACTGACGGGGGACAACACCCCATCACACGTGCGCGCGTACAGCGGCTCCAGTATGGCCTGGGTTTGAGTACCTCTTCCCCACGGAAAGAATGTCGTCACTGGCCTACCGTGCGATACACAGACCAAACCGTTGAATATAATGAATACCTCCGCTATTATAGTTTGACAAACGTATCCGGGCGATGAGCCATACCACTGTAGGGGTGCAGCAGAAGTTTCTGGGTTCCTCAACATGAAGAGCTCAACATCTCACAAGAAACGTGGCTTCGAAGACGCTCGTTTGCGCAACCCGACCAACGTATCTATGCGCTAGTTCTACGATGTATATGCTCGTTAAGTTTCCATACCAACAGCTTGAGGAGCTCAACCGGTCATAGACGTTTGCCGCAGACAGCGCGACCCCTGCCGTGCGATGACTCCGATACGATTGCTACCCTTCGGTATCTAGGAACCTTTTATTCGCAGGACGATGGCAGGCAGTGATAGGCGTCTACACAACCCTGGCAGATTATTCGAATGTCTTACCGTGGTTCAGCATGTGGTAGTACTCCAGCACGTGATAGCAAAACACACCGCGATGCTCCGACATGTTGGGGTATTGGTTCGTGGGCGAGGTTCCGCTTGCGCAACAATGGTTTGAAGGCTACACTCGTTGGTTGGGCAGCCCAGCTACCGGAAAGGTAACATAATGCATCCACCCGAGCCAGGGTTCTATGGACACTCCTCCGTCTTCACAAAAACGTGCTTGTCCGTCGCCTGCCTGTCTGATCAGAAGTGCACATCGGCAATGGTTTATCCTATCAGGTGTGCTATGTCGGAGTCGTAGGGCCGTCGTGTTGTGGTTCAGTGATGACGATTTGTTTGTCATATATTGTGACTCTTCGGGTGTCAAAAATCACTTTAATTACGGCTTGCGATATCATTATGTCACCCGACCATGGGATATCACCAATGCCCATTTCGTCCAGGCTACGTTACCTGCTTCAGGACCGCATCCGATTTTTTTAGGAAGTATTACTTGCAGTTTAGAGTTGGGTGAATTTTTCTGATGTCGTGGTTTGTGCAACCAATGTGTCCCAAGTTCTACTTATCTTTCGAATCGTCGGGCGGTAGAAGTCGAAGCCCTGCGATATACGAGGCTGTTGCGATGACACCTCTATCGACTACAAACTCGTGGCGTTCGATGTGGCTTTTGATAGTACAGCTCGCCCAGCAAGCGGTACACGACGAGGTACACAACATCTAGTGGACGTCACAACGGCTACACAATGACCTCGGTTAGAAACAGGCACGGTTCGGCTACGTAGACATAGCACGTTCTCCGGTCACACCTCGTGATGATTTACCGTTGTGTTTGGTTGTCTATTTGGTAGGCAAGGGAAGCCATACAGACCGCTTGCAACCCAGCACGATAAATGAATGCCTGGAAAGATCAGCGTGTGTGTTGTGATCTAAGACGCGTTCTACGATAGAGGTAGCACTTTTAGCCGTTTTTACTTCCTGGATGACGGGGCTCCTTAACCCAAAATCGTCGGAATATCATTCCATTCTTGCAATATACTTTTTCTGCATAGATGGGCCACGGGTGTATTCATCCGATTGCACTTTCAGTTTGATCAAAATCAGTTTTTCGGCGAGGCATAGAGCTCCTCAAGCGAGGAGCTTCAGAAAAAACATGCTGCACCCCTATCGTAAAATGCGTCCTAAGGCCGTCCTCTCGAAATCCAGCAGCATGATAAGATGTTTCCTGGTCTCTGGGAGCACCACAGGGCAGCGCCACTGGACTGTCCTAGGGACATACTATCATATATATTCATACGATTCACTATTTATAGCGCGCACGCCTATACTGAATAATCATGAAGCTGATATCACAGCACACGCATGTTAAAGATGCAGCACTATCTACTGGACCACACATCAGTCACTGTGACTGTAATAGTAGCCAACCAGGTTGGACTTCTGACTACTAAGCGATATACTTGGGATTGTGGTATTTACGTACTTTAATTGAATATCTGTGGAATAAGACAGTAGTGCTGTTCGCTTTCTCCTGCTCGTATGATATGGTAAGCAGCTCCTAATTAGTGTGGTGCTTGCTAGCATTAACCCCTTTACAACTTGAAACCCGTTTTTGGGGACAAAATTACTTGATAATAGTGTAGGGAGGGGTTTGGGGTTCTAAAGGGGTTAACGCACTAAAAAGGGACCAACCTTCCCGGTTAGTACGGAGTAACTCTTGGGTGCCGCACTAATACGGAACCATCCGCGTATGAAAAACGAAACAAAGTATGACCACCTACAAGTATGCGCTGACGGGTAGATGTATAGTCAATCACAGGGCACGACCCACATTCATTCATCAGTTATCAATCATCAATCAAATTATTGGTCGAAAATCTGTCGATGCTATAAACCAAACATACATCAACATTTCTGCCGAAAACACCATGTCACACTAGCAAGGATGTTAGTCTACGACCTGACGCGAAGAGGTCATTATCAACAGCTTGCAGGCTTGCAGCCCTACTACAGCAGTAGTATAAGTCACAGCAGTCGTCTACACTACTATTGATACTGCAGTACAAAATAACAGAGCAAATCGGCAAATGTAACCTACACTAAATCCAGTAATTTACCATGCAAACAGAGCTAAACTAAAAACAGACTGAAAAGGTAAAACAAAAGAACGATGACCTGCGAGCCAACGAGCTACGGGGGCAAGTTACCCATGCGCGTCACAGTAATCCCGCGCGTCACCGTCCGCCAGCGTCCTTATCCGTTCCTCGGTCTCGGTCTGGCTGCTGCAGTTACCTCGGCTCCCATCGTCGCTCAAACTGTTTCTGCTGCAAACCTAGCGTAAAGCTGGGCCATCTGCATGCCTCTCCATGTCCGCCGCCATCTCTCGCAACGCAGCTGCATTTTCGCCGTTCGCTGTTTCCAACGATGCCCCATCAACAACCACCTGCTCCAGAAGTGCAGCTGCAGTCACGCCGCTCGCTGCTCCTCCCAGCACTCCTCCAACCTCAACCACCGGCTCCAGGAGCGCAGCTGCTGTCTCGCCGCTCGCTCCTGGTCCTACAACCGGTACTCCAACGACACCATCAACGCCATCTGGCATTATGTCAAGCTATCTCCCTTCCTGGGGGTGTCCGCATTCCGCAGATTCAATGCTCCGATCAGGCCCAAGTACTCGCCGATTAATCGTGTTTCCTGGTCTCTGAGAGCACCACAGGGCAGCGCCACTGCACGGACAATAGCTAGGATGTCGAGCATCTGGTTGGTAGGGGAGTAGAAATTGTAGATATATATATATTCAGCTCTTCATGAGCGTTATCGACATGGTACAAGCATCGTACAGTGAGCATAAAGTGATAGAGCGGGCTGACAGATGAAGGCGGATGAACCATCAATATCCCGATGACCCCCTACATACAGTAATGCACACCTACCATTGGAACACCTACTGTAGTACTCAACCATCGTCATATCCGTATCACGTAATAAAGCACAATCAACATAAGACCAAGGCCATTGTCAAGGGGTCAATTTTGGGACATCTATTTGAAATGGCTAAGAGTCACTCTCACTCGTGACCTCCCTGTTCCTGTTCAGATTTAAGCTTTTGCAGCGTTTCGTTTGTCCATATGACGCCGACATGGAATGTTAGCTACGCTGCGTCAAAATGTTAGGTAATAATATCTTGCAGTGAGGTAGAGAGCCAATGCAAGTCATCCCATGGTAGGGGTGCAGAAAATAAGCTCCTGAGCTCCTGACAGAAGGAGCTCAATATCTCACCCGAAACATGACTTTCGAAGATTTTCGTTCGCGCGACCCGATCAACATTTCTCTCCGCTAGTCCTGAAACGAATATACTCGTAAAATTATCGTGCCAACTGGTAGTTCCTCACTTCAGGAGCTCAACCGTGTTCAAGTGTGTGCATTGCAAGTGTTCTATACTCGTAGCTGCTCACAGCAGTACGAAGTAGTTTATTGTTGGTAAA
>JBBMKB010011342.1:0-11109 GCA_037833945.1 Alaria marginata | reverse complement strand
CCCTCTCTTTCCCTCTCTTTCCCTCTCTTTCCCTCTCTTTCCCTCTCTTTCCCTCTCTTTCCCTCTCTTTCCCTCTCTTTCCCTCTCACCCAAAAACGTTTCTTCTATTACGGGGGACCATAGTAAACAGGACCTACGAAGCATATACTTATATATGTTTACTAACAATATTTGGTCCTGTTTACTATGGTCCCCCGTGATAGTAAACTGAACGTCCCAACCGATGGACGAACCCATGACCTATATAGGTAGACTATACAGCGAAATTGTGTAGCAAAAAAATAAAAGAATGATACTCCGACGGTTTTGGGTTAAGGAGCCCCCCGTCATTCAGAGAATATATATTTTGCCCCAAAAAATGATATACTAATAGTAGTATTAATACCTCTATCGTAGCACGCGTCTACTCTGTTATTGTTATTGTTATTGTTATTGTTATTGTTATTTTTGCCCGTCTGTTGTAGACTGATCGCGGTCGATGCGCATGCAGGCATGGCGTTCTTTCTTGATGTGGCGAGCTGCGGAGTTACGCGTGTAAATGCTTCTGGACCTGGTGCCCGTGTTGATATACTTGCCTGCACTTGCGTCTATCAAACGAGTAAGTTTTTTTTCTTCTCTAATTATGGTGCCCCCCGTTCTCCGTCTCTTATGGCCAGAGCTCGGAGAGGAACGCTCGCCGATGATGGGCACGTTGGGGTACATGCCTCTGGAGTGCATGCGGGGGCCAATGGCCACCACCTCCAGACAGGACGTGTTTGCGCTGGCTGCAATCGCCCTGCTCGCCTGCGCCGCATCCAGCAAGGCGCGGTCGAACATGTTCGGTCACCCGGTGAGAACATATTCTACAGCAGTAGGCGACCGATCTTTGTTGACGCGTCAAAGCCTTGTTTAGCTTTATCATACTATGTTTAGTGCAGGCCGGCGGTCAGTCAAAGGGGTCAAAGTGCGATATCCTAGCGTCTTTGACGGCGATACTGTAAACCAGCCGTGGGTGATATGATGTCGAGCACCTTGCGTGTACAGCGCAGACGCTCAGCTTGCCCTGTGTGAGGAGGGTATTATTGCCATGGACGTCCAGCGGGGTTTGGCCACATCGGATGCTGAGCCTGCCGTAGTACATACGATGAGTGCTATCGCCTACGACATTTAGCGGTATTTCGCCACACCCTGGAAGGATGTTTGCATTTATTAGTGTAGTATAGCAGTATGGGGCTTGATGTTTCACTCCCTTTTTTTCGAGCTGTCCGCGTCAAACTGTAGCGAGCTCCATACCACTATGTTCGGAAATATAAGGTCCGTTTGATGATAAATTTGAATACAAAACGGTTATTATATTTACGGACAGAGTGGTATACGGTAAGGAGCCATCAGGAACCATTGATTGGAAGCATCAGATATTTCTGCTACGCGTGTCGCTTAGAGGAGGGATGTTTGCATCGTGGTTCGAGGGCAGTAACGACCAAGCGCTGATGTCTTGTTAACGCCTCTGTTCGGTCCCACCCAGGACCTCTACACGAGCGAGGAGCTGGCGGATAAGGACAGGCTGAGCGCAACCCCGCCTCCCGAGGACATCTCGGACCGCTTGTTCGCTTTTGAGGTGGGCAGTCGTAACCCAACCCAACCCCTCGCTGTGTATATACGTCCCTCTCCGTTCGTGTTTGGTTGGTGTCTGAACGATCGCGTGTGTTTATATCGTAGGTCTATTGGCTCACCCAATAATGCTTTCGTGCGTGCGTTTTGACAATGGGTTGCCAGTGGGCTGTGACGATGAGGACGTTGGAGGACGGATCCTTTGAAAAGATGCTCCAGACGCAGAACCTATCCGAGGACTTGGGCTCCAGAGACTCGGTGAGCGTTGTTGGTGTAAGCCCCTCCTCTCCCCCTCCCCTTGATCGTGTTGAGTTGGAACCAGCTGAGTTGTTGAGAATGCCGAGTGTAGGCTTGGCTTCGTTATGGAAACGGTAGATTTGAGGGCTTGTTTTGCGGGCTCAACCATTGCCACCCTCTGCCACACTCAATCGCGCTTCTCTTGCGCTATATAACGTCCGCGGCTTCAATTAACGGGTGCGTGACACCCTATACCTTATACCCTATGCCGCAGTAGTGTTTTCGCGGATAAGAGCTTCTTGAGTGGGTTATTTTGGTTGGGTGCTGTTTTACCCCAAACCGATAGCATGGAATCAGAGGTATCTCCTGTTGTCACGACACAACGTGAAGGGCCTACGCAGAGAAGTACGGCACAATGAGTCACCCCACGGTATAGGGGTTGCATTTTTCGGGCCAAACGTTTCTGACTATCAATGGATCAATGGTTGACCTCAAAAACTCAGGAACTACTAACCGGTTGGTATGATAATTTGTTCGAGTATATTCGTTTTAGGACTAGCGCATAGAAATGTTGGTCTGGTTGCGCGAACGAATGTATTCGAAGTTAGTTATGTTAAGGGCGAGATATTGAGCTCCTCGTGTTATGATAGAAGCTCCGAAGCGTCTGCTGCACCCCTACCTTGGGATGACTCACATATGGAAAACATTTCCAATATTCCGTCCTCGTACGTAGTTGTGGTGCTTTCTTTCTCCGTGCGTTTCGCGTGCTCCGACAGTTTCGTGGTCGGCTGTCCGCGCTACATACAGTAGGGGTCCCCCAGTAAGGCGGTGGCGTACCAGAGCAATATAACCGCCTTACTGGGGGAAGCCGCCTTATTCATTCCATGGTATGAGTGCAAATCCCCAGTTGCGCCAAGCGATTTTGACCGCCTTATATCGGGATACCGCCTTAATCAGATCGCCTTATTGGGGGACCCCTACTGCACACATCAACAGTCCTTGTTTTCTACGTTGCGCTACGAGGTGGGCTCCTCACTTTCGTGCCTCCGTATGTCCCGATGATCGAACGTCCACCTCTCTCTCCCCCCCCCCCGCCCCTCCCCCACGTCTACCTGTTGTGTGCGCCAGGTGTCGGTCTGCCTCCCGCTGTTCTTGCAGAAGGAAACCGCCCGCCGCCCTGGTATCGAGTCCTTTCGAGCAGTCATGGACAACTTGGCCAAGGAAGCTGCTAAGAAAGAGGCGGAGGTGGAGGCGCGGTCGAACAGTTTGTGGGAATCACGTGCGCTCTTTCACAACGGCGACGAGAACGACGACTACTGTTTTTTCTATTAACAGCAGGCGGGTTTTACCTGACGCGTTCTACGATAGAGGGGTAGCACTTTTTGGCTTTTTTGTTTCTGAAAAACGGTGCTCCTTAACACAAAACCGTCGGAATGTGTCGCTTTTTTTTCGTTTTTGCAATACGAACGTTTTCTATATACATGCCTAGGCCGTGAGATAGTTCATCGGGTTGCACTTTCAATTTTCTCGAAATGGGTTTTTGGGTGGGGACAAGACCTCCTCATGCCAGGAGCCTTAGAAAAAAAAGGGTGCTATTAGCACCCTCTACCGTAGCATGTTACGAGCCCCCCCTGGCCGTGCGGCGGGGATGTATACCAGCATGCCGTGTTGTAGCTGCTGCTGTCCAGAGCTTGTGGTGCCAGCAGTGCCTTCACCCTGGTTTGTGGTGGGCCCTCTCAGGCTGGAGTGGAGGCGCCACTTGATAGGAAGACCGCAGGAAAATGGGTACGCGTAGAGTTGAAGGTGTGTGTGTGTGCGCATGTTGACTGGATCCAACACGCGCAAGAGTCCACACGTATGTAGGGGGGTTGGTAGTCTACAGGCAGGCAACGGCTGCGGCAGACGGTTGAGGAAAGCCAACTTGGTTTGGTTCCCCCGGTGACCAGCGGTTCGTTTTGTTCGAACAGCGCTTTTCGAGTCGAGGGCTACGGCTCAATCCAAGTTAATAGCGCAGAACCATTCCTTCGAAGTATGATCGATGTGCGGTGTAGTGCCTTGTGTCTGGTGCGTACCACTCTGTGGAACTTATATGCATGCAGTTGTTCCCCCCGTGGCTCGGTGGAGTATTTGTCTGTGTTTTATAAATAGTGGGGGGCGGGGATTTTCACACATGGGTACTATCTGTTTATTAATCAGGTCTTCCTGCATACCTGGTACGTAGCTAGAACTCATTTCAAAGTCGGGTGCTTCAAAATTCAAGTCACAAGAAGCAATGCTAGCGGTGTACTGCAGGTGCAGATAGATCTCAGCCAAAGCCGGCCACAAAGTTCTGGTGTTCGATGTACAGTTCTTCTACAGGCAGTACTATAGGTACTGCCCGGGGTTATCGTCGCGGAGTCGGGGGCGTACACGCCAGTAATGATAATCTTACGATTTTTCGGGCCAATGAGTCATCCCACAGTAGGGGTGACGGTTCGGGTGCAGCAACATGTCCCTGAGCTCCTGACATGAGGGGCTGAATACCTCACCCAAAACATGACTTCCAACATTTTCGTTCGCGCAACCCGATCAACATATATATCTATCTGCCAGTCCTAAACCAAATGCAATCACTCGTGAAATGAGTATACCGACCGGTAGCTCCTCACTTTCAGGAGCTCAACCGGTCAGGAACGTTTGATCCCAAAAAGTGCAACCCCTACCGTGGGATGACTCCAATGGAGCAACGGTACGTTTCGTGGTCCATCCCGTCGTCAAGGGCTCGAGGAGTCTGAGCCGAATCGCGGCCTCGCCCGCCTGTCGATTTATGATGGACGGGATCATCAACACGTGTGTGTTTTAATAACAAGAAGCGAACGGATGGCGGCCACCAGAATAAAAAACGCCAACCAGTCATTATTGTTATGACCCCACGCAACTATTACGGGGGAACGTAGTTAACAGGACCAAATATTGGTAGTAAAAATCGTGAAAAATATAGGTTTTTGTGTCTACCGTAGGTCCTATTTACTACGTTCCCCCGTAGTAGCACCGATGGCAATGGGAAGATCACCCTCCACTCTCCATATATATACATACACCACGTTTGCATCGTCCCACCTCACGCAGAAAACCGGGGTGCATCCAATGCCTGCGGTCGACATGTTGTAGTCGTCTCTTCTGTGGGCTATAGAATGCTCGCCGTTTCTATCTTGCCTTGAGCTGTTTATATATGCTACAAATTATTTGAGTGTTTCGCATAACCGTACCCTCACCCCACACCAGCACCCTGCCCATACTCGTACAATCTTTGTCCCTGAACCAACTGAAAATGCGATCAGAAGTTTGAAAACTCTGTACAGACATATTCTACGATAGAGAGAGGTTAACTATTTTGTTTCTGAAGCTCCTGGCTTGAGGAGCTCTATACCTCACCGAAACAAACATTTTGAGCAAACTTAAAGCGCAATCCGATGAACAAACCCGTGGCCCATCTATACACAAAAGCATATAGCAAAAATAGAATGATATTCCGATGGTTTTTGGTTAAGGAGCCCCGTCATTCAGAAAGTAAAAACGCCCAAAATGCTACCTCTATTTATGTAGAACGCGTCTAAACACCCCCCTGTATGTATTGTAGCGCGAGCCTCTCTTCTCTTCCTAGTTGAATTGTTATTATCGTTTTTCTGACTCGTAGGGGTGATATATTTCTCCCCTCCTTGGCCAGATACATTTTTCGCAGGCTCCTGTATGATATCTGTCGGAGCCTCTTGCAATCTCCTGCGTATCTTGCCCCACACATTATTTACCGTCTCCCGCTTTCTACTTGACACCACAGCCGGGTTCCTATAATTGCTATTAACCGGCTTCAGTCGTCTCGGATGGCCAAGCCTCCGGTTGGTACCATGCCATTGGACGCCTTCAGATCCGCGAAATTTGACATTATTACGCGGGGCCATAGTAAACAGGACCTAATATTGTTAGTAAAAATAGGTAAACATATAGGTCTTTGTGTCTACCGTAGGTCCTATTTTCTATGGTCCCCCGTAACTGTGGTGCCGCACACTAGATATTATGATGTCCTGCTCCAGGCTGTTCTTTCCCCCGGTGGTCGCTCTTTACGTTCTCGCTTCCCACAACTGGCTTACGTGGCACCCTTTTCAAAAACAAAAAGTCTCTACGCATTATTAGGAGTACACGCCTTGTATTCGACGGCCCCCCCACCTCCCTTCTCTCTGAATCACCTTTTCCGGCAAAGTACCTCTGGCCGCGAGCGTGCTAGGTTGTCCAACAGAGGCAACGAGTCACTCGTTGTACGATAGACCCCCCACAAAACTAGCGATTTCTTTAACGGACGTTTCATGGCTGCCCGACACGAGGAAACATTCTATGAACACAAATCTTCTTATACTTTCTTGTTATGGAAAGGACTATCGAACGATGACGTCGGGATGGCAAGAGGCACCGTATGTCAGGAGATAGAGTGTGGAGCTTGTTTCAAAACCGGCGATTTCGTTAAATAAATGTGAGGGGGTCTATCGTAGAACGAGTCGAGTGCAGGGCGGGTTTATCGTGAATACGTTCTGACGTTAAATTCGCCACTGACGCCTCAATTTCTCGAGGATCACGACCGACCCGTACTCCACCACGCTTACAAACTTTGTTCTGTCGATACGAGGAGAGCGGGGCGCGGTCGGGAATTCTAGATCAGCATGGCGCGGCAACTTTAAAATGATGGCAACGGAACGTTCGTTGTTCCTAGAGGACTACACTGTAACTCGGAGTGCGAAGTTCGTGTCGTGTCCGTGAAAGTACGCTTCGAATCTTGTTGCCGGTCACCCTTATGCCCTTGAACCGTGTACCTCTACCTTGTCAGGCTGTGGCCATCGTAAGTATTTTAAGTGTGTACCGTTGGCGTAAAACGAGACGCCCTCCCCGCGTCAGGCAATGCGCTGTGTGCACCAGCCCCCGAATCAGCGGCAACTATCTCGTCCTACTGTGCAACTAGAAATAATCTCACGACATTATAAACTACGACACGACGCCTTCCCCTCCTGACACCGCGAGGCGGGATGAGAGCTCCCCCCTCTACACTCCTGCCAAAATCAACCACGATATGGGTGTGTCATGAGACCGTGAGGTGCCTTAAAGTGCATAGTGGACCCCGGCGACCTTGATCGGTAGCTCCAATCCTACCTTCAACCGATGGAAACTGTCGCACAAAAATGGATACCCGGGAAGATCATTCGTAGGATTTTTGAATGACGGGCAACACCACGAAACCTCTCAATCGACGCCCATGCCTTGCGGCCGTCTGAGTTTCTCGACTTCATGTACTCCTGGAGGTCCATCAACACGTGCAGCGTACCCCAAGACCGGAAACTAGACCCACCCTGTGCCAGGTCTGCCTCGCAACTGAACCCAATACGTACTAGAGGCGAAGAGGTGCGTACGGAGACCCGTCCCTACCTTCCTCACGCGCTACTCTCTATCAATCAAGGTCGGCACCAACCGCAAAGGGGCTCGGGGTGGTGGTGGGAGGATCCCAGGGCGAATCATCGTCCGCCAGAACAATAGCGTTTATCCCTAAAACACCAACCAACCACGAGTCATCCCACGGTAGGGGTTGCTTTTTTTGGGGTCAAACGTTCCTGAGCGGTTGAGCTCCTGAAACGAGGAACTACCGGTTGGTTTAATTAGTTTACGAGTGCATTAGTTCAAGACTAGCGGATATAAATGTTGCTCGGGTTGCGCGAACGAAAATCTTGGAAGTCATGTTTCGGGTGAGATATTGAGCTCCGCATGTCAGGAACTCAGGTACTTATTGCTGCACCCCTACCGTGGGATGACTACACTACGGGTCTCTAGGCAATAGGAACGTCCGCAAAAGTGCCCCCGCTGGTCGATCGTGTTCCCCCCTGCAGCGATTGGCGGAGTGGACAACCGATATGTTGTCTCCCCGCAGAGGGATCTCCCACCAACGCATGCTACCCTGGCGTGCACTATGAATGCCCATGCCGTGACTACAGTGGTAGTTTCAAACCAACAATAAACAACCAGGCACCCTAAAGAACACACTCCCTACATTACACAGACAGGAGAAAACAGGAGGAGTGATCGGATGTGCGATGCTTCCCTGAAGCATCGCCATCATCCGCCGACCATCATACAGAGCTCTGACATGATACGTCCTGCAGTTCTTCAGATAGCTGACATCGTGTCACGTCCTATCTACAGCTTCCACCTCTACGTAGAGCACCCCATAACACCCCCCCCCTGTGCACGTGTGTACGAAGGTGACGCGGTGTGATTCATCCCACGGTATAGCTCCTGACATGAGGAGCTCAATGTCTCACCCGAAACATGACTTCCAATATTTTCGGTCGCGCAACCCGATCCACATGTCTATCCACTAATTCTAAACCTAATGCACTCGTAAAATGATCATACTGACCGGTAGATCCTCACTTGAGAAGCTCAACCGGTCAGAAACATTTGACCCCAAAATGTGCAACCCCTACCGTGGGATGACTCGTGTGTCGTCGTCGAAATCGACCTTCCACCCCCAGCCCCGTTTCCAGAAAATACCCCCTCCCCATCGCTTCGCGAGATGTGGCGCCGATCAGCGTGTTCACGAGTGGGGATGAAAAATAACAGCATAACAGTGGAGTCTCTAATGCACCCCTCCCCGTCCCCAGGCACATCGAGCCGTAAACCATTTATTTGCAGCAAACGCTTATATTTTTGCCTCTGATCCACAGCTCGTAGGCGCGGAAAGCAGGTCGCTGTCCGCCTTGGGGAGGAGGACGACCATCACAACAAATTCCGTTTCGTCGATTGCTACCGCGACGAAAACGTTGAGGCAGAGCGCCAAGCTGAGAGAGACTGTTACGCCTTGAGAGGACGAGGTCACCGCTAATGCAAAACGGCATCATGGCGGTTGCCGTCCGTGGCACGTAGAATGGTTGAGTGCGATGCGCATCCTCCTCCTCTCAAAGAGGAACTCCACCTGCCTACCGTGCCGACAAGCGGTGGTTGGACCATGTCGGAACTCATGAAGCAAGCCGCCGCTGTGACTGTTATTTAATACAGTAATTTTTCGACGACGCGTAAATGGCGGCGCGACGTCGGCGTGCAAGGCCAGTAACACGTGGGGTGGGTTTGTTGTGGAGTTGGAGGACTAGCACATTTTTGGAGAACATCACGTTTGCTCTTCCACCCCCCCCTGGCCATTCGTTTAATCAATTAGCAAATGTCTGGACGCGTTCTACGATAGAGGTAGTATTTTTGGCGTTTTTATTTTTCTGGGTGACGGGGCTCCTTAAGAGTCATCCCACGGTAGGGGTGTAGCAATAAGTTTCTGAGCTCCTGACATGAGGAGCTCAATATCTCACCCGAAACATAAATCCCAACATTTCCGTTCGCGCAACCCGATCAACATATCTATCTGCTGGTGCTAAAACAAATGCACTCGTAAAATGATCACACCAACCGGGTGTTCCTCACTTCAGGACCTCAGCCGGCCAGGAACCTTTGACACCTATACGTGCAACCCCTACCGTGGGATGACTCTTAACCCCAAATCGTCGAAATGTCATTCTAGTTTTGCAATATGCTTCTTTTGTATGGATGAGTCACGGGTTTGTTCATCGGATTGCACTTTCAGATTGCTCAAAGCCAGTTTTTCGATGAGGGTATAGAGCTTGTCAAGTGAGGAGCTTCAGAAAAAAAATGGTGAAGCTCTATCGTAGAATGCGTCTCTGAACTAAAGGCCGTCGGGTATCTCACGACAGAAGACGAAACGTGTGAACGACTCGAAGGAAAAACCCCCCCCCCCCCCATGCCGAACCTGGTCTGTACGGGTGGCACGCCTGACTGATCAAGCATGCGTCTCACGAAACATTTACCCGGCTTCATGACTGCCAAAACGCACAACAACAGTTTTCTTTCTCGTCGATTAAATGTATTCCGATCATGAAGCGATTGGACGCTCGCCTACATTTACCGACTCTCGGTGATGTACTATCTATGATGTTCACCAATAAGTCAAGACGAGGGAGTGTAGCAAGCTGCATACGAGTGGAGGGAAAACCGACGGGTAACGCAGAAGATCCGTATAGATATGGAGAGGGCGGCATGCGAGCGCAGGGCCAACAATACGATTGCAGGACCAGCTGATGCGGCACGCAAAAAGCCATGTCTCCCCTCCTAGGCAGCCGATGATCGCCTCTATGGATCGTTCACGTGCCCCGTCCATCGGCTCTCCGCTCGTAGGCCGCACGCCGTCTCTTCTATGCACCATATTCGTGCACCAGTGTCCGATACTCTGCTTGAAGGCAGCCCCCCAAAGCTTTCACGGAGTTTTGGCGTGTCCCATCAACCGGCCCATCCGACAAAAGGACAGATGGCCTGTCGGTTACCACGATAGTTACTGCACATCTTGTACACGAGTACTGGGGATCTGGGCAACGGATAGCACCTTCCTACACGACGCCTGGAGCTTTGAAACATGCCATCCTGCGCGCGCCTAGTCCCCCTCTCACATTTAACCGCTAAGCCGATTGTATTGCGTTCGACGTACAAGAAACACGAATGAAACCGACCATCAAGCATGAACACAACAAATACGCAAGCAGATAGATAACTGAATATTTCCCGGGCCGCGTGCTACCTCATAACATATTAATGAGATTGCCGAACCTAGATGCTGCTACGTTCGGCGGAGTCATCCCACGGTAGGGGTTGCACTTTTTTGGGTCAAACGTTACTGGCCGGTTGAGCTCCTGAAGTGAGGAACTACCAGTTGTTAAGATAATTTTACGAGTGTATTTTGTTTTGGGACTAGAGGATAGAAACGTTGATCAGGTTGCGCGAACGAAAATTTTGGAAGCCGTGTTTCGGGTGAGATATTTTTCTCCTCATGTCAAGAGCCCAGGAGCTTATTCCTACACCCCTACCGTGGGATGACCCGGCGTGAGAAACACGAATCACACCGATCATTATTTATGAACACTACAACTATAAGCAAGCCGACATATTAGTGCGTACAGGATACCCGTTGCCCTATACATATAGCGATTACCTACTGTAGACTTCCGCGACTTTGGGACGTATGCTACGCACAGGTGGCCGGGACCCCCCCATTACCCAACCTCCCACAACCTCCCCCAGTATTATTGTGCAACCTCAGTTTACGCTACATAGTCCAACCTTTTTTATTTTTTGTATGTTGTGCAACACCAGTCAGTGTCGAGTTTGCGAAAACATGCCATAATTACTCGCGTTGCTCAAAGCACCCAGACA